>CM065734.1:61052913-61067913 GCA_033310375.1 Conus canariensis
GGAAACCCTTCACATGTTTCTGTCCCATGAAGAAGTCAGGAAAAGGAGTAGTGTAGACGATCTGAAGACCTCTCTGTAAATCTAGACTTGACAGAGTCCCGACAGAACACACGCCAGGTAATGCCCCTTTGAGCATTAAAGTAAGACTTGAGTCCACGAACTCGAAGCTAGTCAGATTTGTTTGATTCTCAGTTCCTTTCCATCGAAAAGTAAGAGACTTCTACACCTTTATGGGTATTCCTGAAACATATGATATTATTTTCGAATTCAATTACCTGTGAAATTTGAACCATGTTTGATGACCAGTGAAAGTAAGACGTAGGAGCCCCCAATTTTGAAGGCTCTTGCTTCAGCTCAGATTTCTCTCTCTGTCTCTCTGTCTCTGTCTCTGTCTCTGTCTCTCTCTCTCTCTCTCTCTCTCTCCTCTCTCTCTCTCTCTCTCTCTCTCTCTCTCGCTCGCTCTCTCTCTCGCTCTGTCTCCCAGCCCTGATTTTGAGGGTTGTTCTCTCAACTCTGATTACAATGGCTGTCTCTCACCTCAGCTGATGAAGACTCTCTCTCTCTCTCAATTCTGTTGATAAAAGCTCTGTCTCAGATCTGATCTCAAAGGTTCTTCTCACTCAGTTCTGATTAGAAAAGCTGTCGCTGTCTCATCTCCGATCACAAAGGCTTTAATCCTTCTTTGTTCTACGCTAAACTTCCATAACCTGACACGGATTTTTTTTATTGAACCATCTCCTCCCCCTAGCCCCGCCCGCCAACTATCCCATCCTCTGATCTTCCCCCTCCACCGACCCCCCCCCCCCCACTCCCTCCGCTTTCCCGCCACAGCTTGATGTGGCTGCCGTGCAGACTGACCACAAACTGGTAGGCCTCCCAGGTGTCGTTGGAGGTGAGGCAGGAGGAGAAGAAAGGCTGGTCCCCCACGAAGCTGAAGCCCCTTTCCCACACGGCGCTGCGGGCCCACGACTCGCTCCACCAGGTGGGGAAGGTGTAGTTGTCCTCCAGGCCTCTGTCAGTGGACACAGCCAGCAGCAACAACCCATACAACGTTAGTATGTCCCCTACAACCCGAATAACGTTAGTATGTCCCCTACAACCTATGCAACGTTAGTATGTCCCCTACAACCCATGCAACGTTAGTATGTCCCTTACAACCCATGTAACGTTAGTCTGTCCCCTACAACCCACACAACGTAAGTATGTCCCTTACAACCCATGCAACGTTAGTATGTCCCTTACAACCCATGCAACGTTAGTATGTCCCTTACAACCCATGCAACGTTAGTATGTCCCTTACAACCCACACAACGTAAGTATGTCCCTTACAACCCATACAACGTTAGTATGTCCCTTACGACCCGTACAACGTTGGTATGTCCCCTACGACCCGTACAACGTTAGTTTGTCCCTTACGACCCTTACAACGTGAGTATGTTCTTTACAACCCATACAATCTTAATATGCCTCCTTCAGCCCAAAGAACGTTAGCATGTCCCCAACAGTCCATACGACGTTACTATGTCCCTTACAATCCATACAACGTTAGTATGTCCCCTACAGCCCATACAACGTTAGCATGTCCCCTACAGCCCATACAACGTTAGTACGTCCCTTAAAACCCATACAACGTTAGTATGTCCCATACAACATTAGTATGTCCCTTACAACCCATACAATGTTAGTATGTCCCCTACGATCCGTACAACGTTAGTATGTTCCCTACAACCTATACAATGTTAATATCTCCCTTACATCCCATACAATGTTAGTATGACCCTTACCACCCATACAATGTTAGTATGTCCCCTATAATGTGTGCAACGTAAGTATGTCCCCTACAACCTATACAATGTTAGTATGTCCCCTAAGCCAATACAACGTTATTATGTCCCCCACAGCCCTGCAACGCTAGTATGTCCCTTACAACCAATGCAACGTTAATATGCCCCCTACAAGCCATGCAACGTTAGTATGTCCCTTACAACCCATACAACGTTAGTATGTCCCCTACAGCCCATGCAACGTTAGTATGTCCCCTGCAGCCCATGCGACGTTAGTATGTCCCCTACAACCCATGCAACGTTAGTATGTCCCCTGCAGCCCATGCAACTTTAGTATGTCCCCTACAGCCCATGCAACGTTAGCATGTCCCCTACAACCCATGGAACGTTAGTATGTCCCTTACAACCCATGCAACGTTAGTATGTCCCGTACGACCCGTACAACGTTAGTATGTCCATACAGCCCATACAATGTTAGTTTATCCCCTACAACCCATACAACGTTAGTATGTCCCCTACAACCCATACAACGTTAGTATTGTCTCCTAAAGCCCATACGTTCGTATGTCCCCTACAACCCATACAACGTTAGTATGTCCTCTACAACCCATACAACGTTGGTATGTCCCCTAGAACCCATACAACGTTAGTATGTCCCATACAACCCATACAACGTTAGTATGTCCCCTACAACCCATACAACGTTAATATGTCCCCTAAGATCTGTACAACGTTAGCATGTCCCCTACAACCCATACAACGTTAGTATGTCCCATACAACCCATACAACGTTAGTATGTCCCCTACAACCCATACAACGTTAATATGTCCCCTAAGATCTGTACAACGTTAGTATGTCCCCTACAACGTATGCAACGTTAGCATGTCCCTTACAACCCATACAATGTTAGTATGTCCCTTACAACCCATACAATGTTAGTATCTCCCTTACAACCCACAAACGTTAGTATGTTCCCTACAACCCATACGTTAGTATGTCCCTTACAACCCATACAACGTTGTATGTCTCCTAAAACCCATACGTTAGTATGTCCCCAACAACCCATACAACGTTAGTATGTCCTCTACAACTCGCACAACGTTCGTATGTCCCCTAGAACCCATACAACGTTAGCATGTCCCATACAACCCATACAACGTTAGCGTGTCCCCTAAGATCTGTACAACGTTAGTATGTCCCTTACAACCCATAGAACGTTAGTATGTCCCCTACAACCCATACAACGTTAGCATGTCCCCTAAGATCTGTACAACGTTAGTATGTCCCCTACAACGTATGCAAAGTTAGCATGTCCCTTACAACCCATACAATGTTAGTATTCCCTTACAACCCATACAATGTTAGTATGTCCCTTACAATCCACACAACGTTAGTATGCCCCCTACGACGCATACTATGTTAATATCTCCCTTACAACCCACACAACGTTAATATGTCCCTTACGACCCATATAACGTTAGTATGTCCCCTACAACCTATGCAATATATGTCCCCTACAACCTATGCAACGTTAGTATGTCCCCTACAGCCTATGCAACGTTAGTATGTCTCCTACAACCTATGCAACGTTAGTATGTCCCTATAGGCCATGCATCGTTAGTATGTACCGTACAACCCATACAGCGTTAGTATGTCCCCTAAAACCCATACAATGTTAGTATGTCCCCCACAGCCCATACAACCTTAGTATATCTCCTACAGCCATTACAACGTTAGCATGTCCCCTACTGCCCATACAACGTTAGCATGTCCCAACAGCCCATACAATGTTAGTATGTCCCCTACAGCCCATACAACGTTAGTCTCTCCCTTACAACCCATACGCCGTTAGTACGTCCCTTACAACCCATACAGCGTTAGTACGTCCCTTACAACCCATACAGCGTTAGTACGTACCTTACAACCCATACTGCATTAGTACGTCCCTTACAACCCATACAGCGTTAGTACGTCCCTTACAACCCATACAGCGTTAGTACGTCCCTTACAACCCATACAGCGTTAGTAGGTCCCTTACAACCCATACAGCGTTAGTACGTCCCTTACAACCCATGCATACAACGTTAGTATGTCCCCTAAACCCCATACAACGTTAGTATGTCCCTTACAGCCCATACAACGCTAATATGTCCCTTACAACCCATACAACGTTAGTATGTCCCTTGCAACCCATACAACGTTAGTATGTGTGTGTTTATGTGGCGATGAATGTGTTTGATGTTGGGTATATGGGAAAAATCGCCAGGGTTGATGCAGGGTGTGTGTGTGTGTGTGGGGGGGGGGGGGGGTGGTGGTGAATGCGTGTGTGTGTGTGTGTGTGTGTGTGTGTGTGTGTGTGTGTGTGTGTGTGATGTGTGCGTGCATGTGTGCGTGTGTGTATGTGTGCGTGCGTGCGTGTGTGTGTGTGTGTGTGTGTGTGTGTGTGTGTGTGTGTGTGTGTGTGTGTGTGTGTGTGTGTGTGTGTGTGGATGTGGGTGTGGGTGAGTTAGTGTGTGTGTGGGAGGGAGTGTGTGCGTGTGTGTGTGAGCACACCGACATGTTTTCCACTGCCTCTCCAACGATACGCTCGTGCAAGTGATTTTAATTCTCTTTGAACTTAATTCAGCTTCTGCTTTATGTGACAGGGACTTGGATGTGTGTGTGTGCGTGGTCAGTTGGCCAACCTTTTAGCCTGAAGAAGGTTTGTAATAAACCGAAAATTTGCTTTTTACAACGGCGTTACCGCGTTTTACTTGTTTGAGTCTTATACAACGTTAGTATGTCTCCTACAACCTAGATAAGGTTAGTATGTCCCCTACAGCCCACACAACGTTAGTCTGTCCCTGCAGTCTATACAATTTTGGTATATACCTTAGAACCCATACAACGTTAGTATGTCCCTTACAACCCATACAATGTTAGTATGTCCATTACAACCCATAGAACGTTAGTATGTCCCCTAAACCCCATACAACATTAATATGTCCGTTACAACCCATACAATGTTAGTATGTCCCCTACAGCATATACAACGTTAGAATGTCCCCTACATCCCATGCAACGTTAGTATGTCCCCTACAACCCATGCAACGTTAGTATGTCCCCTACGACCCACACAACGTTAGTATGTCCCTTACAACCCATGCAACGTTAGTATGTCCCCTACAACCCATGCAACGTTAGTATGTCCCCTACGACCCACACAACGTTAGTATGTCCCTTACAACCCATGCAACGTTAGTATGTCCCCTACAACCCATGCGATGCTAGTATGTCCCCTACAACCCATGCAACGTTAATATGTCCCCTACAACCCATGCAACGTTAGTATATCTCCTATAACCCATGCAACGTTAGTATGTCCCATACAACCCATGCAACGTTAATATGTCCCCTACAGCCCATACAACGTTAATATGTCCCCTACAGCCCATACAACGTTAGTATGTCCCCTACAGCCCATACAACGTTAATATGTCCACTACAACCCATACAATGTTAGTATGTCTCCTACAACCCATGCGACGTTAGTGTGTCCCCTACAGCCCATGCAACTTTAGTATGTTCCCTACAGCCCATACAACGTTAGTATATCCGCTACAACCCATACAGCGTTAGTATGTCCCCTACAGCCCATACAACGCTAGTATGTCGTTAGTTTGTTCCCTAAACATCGAGGTGTCATGCCATTAATGCACATTGAGCAGCTTACGTTTCATACTGAAAATGTACAATGACTATTGGTATTTTCAGTACATAGCCCAACAACTCAAAAGTGACATGCTAATAAAGTGCAATGCCTAGCAACTCTTCAGTATGTCTCCTGAATGTCGAGCCAGAAATTTACAATGATCGACAGGTCCCATTAATGTGATGTTAAACAATACAATGACCAATAGCAATTTAGTGTTTCTCTCAACAATGTTAATGTGATGTTAAAACAATACAATGGCCAATAGCCATTTACTATTTCTCTTAACAATGTTAATGTGATGTTAAAACAATACAATAATCAATAGCCTTGTCCTTTCTCTAAACAATGTTATTGTGATGTTAACTAAAACAATGCAATGACCAATAGCCATTTTGTGTTTCACCTAACAATGTTCATATGATGTTAAAACAATACAATGGCCAATAGCCGTTTATTATGGCGTGTGGCCTGTATACTTCTCATCTGAGAAAGAGTTTCTCATTGAGGTGAGCAAGCAAGATTGCTAAGGAAAGATAACCCGAATACAACACAGGTTTAATCTGCCGACTCACCACGCTCCGGCTTGTTGACAGGTCCAGTCAATCCCTTAAACCCAGTGTCTGGACCCGGCAAGCCCCAAAATTGACTACGTCTGTGACTGGTCTTGGTTTATATGACTGAAGACTAACGTCCGCCCAGGAATCATCCAGGGGGGAGAATCCATCACTGACATACCTCTGGCAAGACCTGATTTATTACCTCCCCTCCTCCCTGTCCATAACCCCATGTCACCACAGTGGAATTTTTTAAAAATCAACATAACATCATATTTTCAAAGAAAGATACAGGAGGACAAAAATGAAAGACAAAAAGTTAAAGGAAAAAAAACAAGAAAAAAGAATTAAAGCTATAGATTTCTTAGATAGAAAATTCTGATGAAAAAAATCCGATCCACAGATCTCTCAATGTCAACGTACCCTTGCATGTCAGTCCGTGCGTGGTGGGTATTGGGAACCTTTAAGCTGGTTTTCTGGATCGCCGGTTTCTCAACTCGTGTCGTTTTCTGGGTCATGGAGGCAGTCTGTGTCGTTGTGCCTTGTTGGCTGGCAGGGGCATCCTTTCTCTCCATGCTGCCCAGAGAACTGGAGATCCGAGGGTCTGGAGGCAGGGGCTGGTCCACGCTGTCATGGGAGGTTTGGGATGAGGCAGGGGGCTGGGAGGAAGGGGGAGGGGGGGCTTTGTGGTCGGAATGATTCAGTGTTGGTAGGGAGGAGGTGGGTGTCTCTCCTCCCCCCTCCCCTTGCATCGCTGGAGGTTCGTGCCTATGCACGGAAAGAGAAATGATGATAATATGGATGATAACAATGACTGGCATTTATGTAGCGCCTTATCTGTGGATCTAATCACATACAGCGGCACACACACACACAACACACACACACACACACACACACACACACACACACACACACACACACACTGTCTCTCTCTCACACACACACACACACACACACACACACACACACGCACACACACACACACACACACACACGCGCGCGCGCGCGCGCGCGCGCGCGCACGCACGCACGCACGCACGCACCCGCACGCACACACAATTACAGTAATCATTCATAATTATGCAAATAGACGAGGGAACAAGCTACAAAACATTTGGAAGTGTCTGACACGGATATGCTGTTTAAAAGGATACGTAAGTTTTGCTGCTAGATTTAACAGCTTCAGCATGAGTGAACTGCTTTGTAACGAATGGAAGCGAGTTCCAGAGCTTTGGAACCATAGATCAGAGAAAAGAAGAACCATACGATGCTTGCTGAAAGAGGTTTTTTTTTCGCAAAAAGTCAGGAGTCAGAGGAAACACAGAGATAATAACAAGGTATATACAGGATGGTCACAGTGGTTTTAAGCAGGGGCAGTGCTGGTGACAATACTGTTGCAGATTCGAGCTGTTCTGTAAATAACTCTGATACAAAGGGTAGCCATTGACGTTTTATAAATGAAGGGGTACACGATTGAGGGCGTTGAGCTTTGAAGATTATGCGAGCAGCAAAGTTGTGGACTGTCTATAGTGGAGGGAGCACAGAATTAGGACAGGCAGAAAGAAGACAGCTGTAGTAATCTAGCGTTGAAAGCACGCAGAAAGTAGCAAACATTTGGGCAGCATCTTCAGAAAGATAATTTCTAACTGTACCTATCAATTTAAGCTCACTAAGGCAAATCTGACAGAAAATGTCTAATTATGCCTATCAGTTTAAGCTCTGATCAGTTTAAACTTTGCCTTTAGGTCTTCTACAAAAATTAAAGGTGATGCTTTCAGGACCATGCTTTGAACTATTCAATGACAGGGGGGGGGGGGGGGGAGAGAAAGAAAAGATAAAGAAAGAAAGAAGTAAAAACAGACAGAAAAAAAAGAAAGAAAGAAAAAAATGAAATAAGCAAATAAAGCAAGACAAAAGAAAGAAAGAAAGAAAGCAAGAAAGAAAGAAAGAAAGAAAGAAGAAAGAAACAAAGACAACAAAGGAAGAAAGGAAGGAAGAAAAAAAAACAGAAAGAAAGAAAGAAAAAATAAAGAAGGAAAAAAAGAAAAGAAAAGAAAAGAAAACGAAAATAGCACTATGATCAGACTGCGAATTAGTATCGAAACTCTAATAGACCAAAATGCCATCAGATTAACAGTAATCAACAGGACTGAGAGCGAGACACTGCGTGGTGGACCAGCATGAGAACATTTGTTTTGTCCCTGCTATGCCTGTATGCACAGCTCAAATTAACTTCGGATTAACATCCACAGCCAGGTGTTCTTATTAATCCGAGTTCATACAAATACCGCTAAAGTGACGGAAAATACCCTCTCCTTAAACATGATACTGATAGTTCAATGATATTCAAGAGGTCTTGTGTGTACACTTTTCAGCCCATTGATATGTTAGGCTTAGAACGATTGGTTCCAAAATGTTAAGTCCCATCCGTCAAAGAATTCAGTTTTGGATTTACGCGCGCTTGTGTGTGTGTGTGTGTGTGTGTGTGTGTGTGTGTGTGTGTGTGTGTGTGTGTGTTGTGTGTGTGTGTGTGTGTGCGCGTGCGTGTGTGTGTGTGTGTGTGTGTGTGTGTGTGTGTGTGTGTGTGTGTGTGTGTGTAACACTTACTTACAAATAAGATTTTCATGTCGTCTTTTCCTTTTTAGCCTTGTTTACATTGTTTCAAGTGCATGAACATTCTTATTCGATCTGTTCAAAACTAAGAAAAGAAAAGAAAAGAAAGAGAGAGAGAGAGAGAGAGACAGAGAGAGAGAGAGAGACAGAGAGAGAGAGAGAGAGAGAGAGAGAGAGTGTGTGTGTGTGTGTGGTGTGTGTGGTGTGTGTGTGTGTGTGTGTGAGAGAGAGAGAGAAAAAGATATTTGACATGAATTAAACAAAAAGATTTATAAGTAGGTAAGGTGAATGCGGTGGTGGATGGGGAGGGAATGGTAATGGTGTGGTGGTGTGTGGTGGTGGTGGTGTGTGTGTGTGTTGTGTGTGTGTGTGTGTGTGTGTGTGTGTGTTGTGCGTGCGTGCGTGCGTGCGGTGCGTGCGTGCGTGCTGTGCGTGCGTGGTCGTGCGTGCGCACGCGCGCGCGCGTGTATGAGGGAGACTATTTTCTTCACACAATCCTAAAGCTCCATCCGTGAAGTGACTGGACTTGGTCTGTGTGGTCACAGTCTCCTGTCTGGCCGGGAACCAGCTGGCCCGGACAGTCCCACGCTGCCATTCCTCTGACAGTGTTTGACGCTTGACCTTCCCCTATGCGGTGCAGTGATGACACAGCGGATTTGTTTTTTTCAAATGAATAATATCACAAACTATGATTACATGGTGACATTCAATAGCACAGAAGTAACCAAAAATTAAAAAACGAAAGAAAGAAAGAAAGAAAAGAAAAAAAGAAAGAAAGAAAGAAAGAAAGAAAGAGAAGAAGAAAGACAAGAAAAGAAAAGAAAAGAAAGAAAGAAAGAAAAAAAGAAAGAAAGAAAGAAAGACGAAGGAAAGAAAAGAAAAGAAAAGAAAAGAAAAGAAAGAAAGAAAGAAAAAAAAAAAAAGAAAGAAAGAAAAGAAAAGAAAGAAACAAACAAACAAAAACGAAAAAAAAACCCAGTAAAACCATGAAAACTCAAAGTAAAAGAAAAAAAGGAAGATAAAAACCTCAATCTGTACGACCTCTAAACACACACACATACCCGTACCTGGTCGAAGACTTTGCCTCTTTGGGCAGGTGTCTGGCCTGGGCCGTGTTTCTCTCCCTACTCCCCGTGTGGTCAGTTCTAGGCTCTGGTGGTGAGATGACCACTCTCTCTTCCGAAGACAGGAACCTCTGGCCTTTGAGCCTGGATGACGTCACGGCTTTTTTGCTCTGCCTGGCGGGCGGCGGAGGAGGTGCGTGAGCTGAGGTAGTTGATGTCTTAGACTTGAAGGGTTTGGACCCAGGCAGGACAGACTTCTCCACAGAACTGGAGTTCCCGGGGTGTGCAGGCAGAGGCTGGCTTTCTTTATCATGGGAAGTGTTGGACGTGGGGCTGTGGGCCTGGAGGACGGGCTGGATCTCCGTCAACAGGGAGGATGTTGGTGTCTCTCTACCGTCTTCCTCCATCACTGGGGTACCATGCCTGGATACAGATTAATTGATTTAAATTAGTAATTATCACACCAGTTTTTAAATAAAAATGAATTCTTTGGTGAATAAATCGTTATATAAATGAGAATGTGTACACGTCTCTCTCTCGCTCTCTGTCTCTCTCACTCTTTCTCTGTCTCTCTCTGTCTCTCTCTCTCTCTCTCTCTCACTCTCTCCACACACACACACACACACACACACACACACACACACACAATTCAATTCAATTCAATTCAATTCAAATTTAATCCTTTGACCCCTGTTGGGGCATGGGGGATACAAATGTAACAAAGAGAAATACAAAACTCACTCCACACACACACACACACACTGTCTCACACACACACATACACACGCACGCACGCACGCACACACACAGGCACGCGCGCGCGCACACATAAACTTACACACACACACACACACACACACACACACACACACACACACACACACACACACACACATACACACGTGAGAGAGAGAGAGAGAGAGAGAGAGAGAGAGAGAGAGAGAAGAGAGAGAGAGAGAGACGTTCGTCTTCTTTCTTCATGTGACAACTCCGACATAATCAAGATAACTTTAATCATGAGGGGGCGAAAAAGAGGGAAAAAAAGACCTCAAAACAACAAGAACAACAAAAACAACAACAACGACAATAAAAACAACAACAAAACAGAGCCTAATGCAGATAGCATACCAGCGGCAGAAAGTGGCACTTCACGTGGAAGTACTGGCAGGCTTTTCAGGCCCCGAAAAGAGATCAATAGCTGAAGGGCTCATCACATACTGTAGGTGGAAAGACAGAGACTAGTAGGGGAAAGACCTACCACACCTGTAGGTTTAGAGACAGACTGACAGGTGAGAGACCTACCACAGAAAGCTGAAAGGCCTACCACAGACTGTAGGTGTAAAGACAGGCACTGACAGGTGAAAAACCCACCACAGACTGTAGGTGTAAAGACAGATACTGACAGGTGAAAGACCTACCACAGACTGTAGGTTTAAAACAGACACTGACAGGTGAAAGACCTACCACAGACTAGGTTTAAAACAGATACTGACAGGTGAGAGGCCTACCACAGACTGTAGGTGTAAAGACAGACACTGACAGGTGAGAGGCCTACCACAGACTGTAGGTGTAAAGACAGACACTGCAGGTGAGAGGCCTACCCAGACTGTAGGTGTATGTGAAGCTGAAGAAGTTGGAGTGGGCACAGAGCAAGCAGAAGGCAGCAATCAGGGAGATGAGGAACACCATTCCATAGGACGACTTCGTCCCTTCATGTCTGCAACACAGCACGTGCCTCATTGTATCTCACGATATACCTCCTGCAATCTGACACCGAGCACACAACAGATGAAGCCAGTGACATGCGGAGCACACACACACACACACACACACACACACACACACACACACACACACACACACACACACACACACACACGTCTGCATACTGTCTGGTTTGTAGCACAGCACGTGCTTCTTCATCATCTTATACACACTTCACCCTTTGTTACATCCATCATACATGACATGCCTCATCATACATTACACGTCTTAGATTTCGTGCATCTTGTATCTCATTGAACATTATATATAAGTCATCATTTATCACACATTCATTAAGCATAATATCTCTTGTAAATATACCTCATCATGTATCATGTACATCATTAAATATTGCACAGCACATTACGTACCACGTACCTCATCGTAAAGTACATACCTGAGCATTTATCACGTGTCTTATTATATCTTATATCTTACACTCCTCATTGTGAATCACATACCCCAGTATGCATTTCTGTTTTATTTTGTTTTACACTCCATATCATATATCACATACCTCAGCATGTATCACATACCTCAACATGTATCACAATGCTCATTATATTTTAACACTCCTCGTCGTGCATCCCATACCTCAGCATGTATCACGTGCCTCGCTATGTCTTAAACTCCTCACCATATATCACATACCTCAGCATGTATCACATGCCTCGTTGTTCTTAAACTCCTCACCATATATCACATACCTCAGCATGTATCACATGCCTCGTTGTTTCTTAAACTCCTCACTATATATCACATACCTCAGCATGTATCACGTGCCTCGCTATGTCTTAAACTCCTCACCATATATCACATACCTCAGCATGTATCACATGCCTCGTTGTGTCTTAAACTCCTCACACATATATCACATACCTCAGCATGTATCACATGCCTCGTTGTGTCTTAACTCCTCATATATATCACATACCTCAGCATGTATCACGTGCCTCGTTGTGTCTTAAACTCCTCACCATATATCACATACCTCAGCATGTATCACGTGCCTCGCTATGTCTTAAACTCCTCACCATATATCACATACCTCAGCATGTGTCACGTGCCTCGCTATGTCTTAACTCCTCACCATATATCACATACCTCAGCATGTGTCACGTGCCTCGTTATGTCCTAAACTCCTCACCATATATCACATACCTCAGCATGTGTCACGTGCCTCCTATGTCTTAAACTCCTCACCATATATCACATACCTCAGCATGTGTCACGTGTCTCGCTATGTCTTAAACTCCTCACCATATATCACATACCTCAGCATGTGTCACGTGCCTCATTATGACTTAAACTCCTCACCATATATCACATACCTCAGCATGTGTCACGTGCCTCGCTATGTCTTAAACTCCTCACCATATATCACATACCTCAGCATGTGTCACGTGTCTCGCTATGTCTTAAACTCCTCACCATATATCACATACCTCAGCATGTGTCACGTGCCTCATTATGACTTAAACTCCTCACCATATATCACATACCTCAGCATGTGTCACGTGCCTCGTTATGTCTTAAACTCCTCACCATATATCACATACCTCAGCATGTGTCACGTGCCTCATTATGACTTAAACTCCTCACCATATATCACATACCTCAGCATGTGTCACGTGCCTCGTTATGTCTTAAACTCCTCACCATATATCACATACCTCAGCATGTATCACATATCTCAGCATGTCTTAAACTCCTCACCATGTATCACATACCTCAGCATGTATCACATACCTCAGCATGTCTTAAACTCCTCACCATATATCACATACCTCAGCATGTATCACATACCTCATCATGTCTTAAACTCCTCACCATATATCACATACCTCAGCATGTGTCACCTACCTCATCATGTCTTAAACTCCTCACAATATATCACATACCTCAGAATGTATCTTGCTCATAACGCAGGATCAGGAAAACCAGATAGGTTGATTCGTATGCGTCGATTTGGGATGGTGTTTGATACAACTGATCAGAAAATAATACTGAAAATAATTATAGCTACATTGAGTTTGGAAATTCTATTAGCTGCTGAGACACCTTTTAAACAGTGTATCAAATATGCTATAGTCATATATCAATTAACATCTAATCGGTGTAAATTATCATCTTAACATGACTACCTTGCCATACCTGCTGGCGAAAAAACAATTCATTAAACACAGAGATCAGGTATTTCTAAGGAAGCGTAGAAATCTTAGACAAGCTATTCTTTATATCAGGTTGAGTAAGGACTTACAGGATTTCAGTATTATATAGGGTCTTCAAGATTCTTTCTCAGGGACACATTCTGCAGCCGACAGCCCTCTGGGCCAATGCCATTAATAGCCCTGATATATCACACAATGTGACGATGTAGTGATCTGAATTTAAAGACAGATCAATAGCACCCTACAAAGAAAACTGACGTGTAAAAATGGAAGGTACTGATAAATATAAGTGGTTTCTTTTCTTTTAAATAAGCGTATCAAACAGAAAGATACATTTCAGTTGTTACAAACTGATGGCACAGACTTTGTCTTGCCAGGCTCAGATTCAGAACCTTTGGTCTAAACGCAAACAATATATAGTTTAGTTCAAATGTCTCCATTACTCCCCCATGTCCAATGTATGGTCATGCTCCGGAGGATTAGAGTTATTTCGAGGGTTGACTACCAGAACCCAGTATCTCCCTTATATATATGTATATGAGATACTGGGTTCTAGCAGTCCACTTTCGATTTTATCTTCGGATGCCGGGGGTAACAATAAACTGAGAAAAAAAATATAATATCTAAGTCCAAGGAAGCGGAGAGGAAGGATCACATCGATATCTTAACGTCTGACATTGACACTATAATTGAATTGCTCGCAAAATACATTTCAGAGGCGGGGTCGATCCCGAAAATGGAAATGCTCAATGAGTGAGTGCATGAAATGGTGTGATATTTATTATGTGTTTATTACTTGAAGTGCTTTAAAGAGTATATAACTTGATAGGCAAGACAAAAAGACTGACTAATGTTATGTGTGGATCGTCTGTAGAATTATTGTGTGTCTTGTGTGTTGTGTGTGTGTGTGTGTGTGTGTGTGTGTGTGTGTGTGTGTGTGTGTGTGTGTGTGTGTGTGTGATTCATTTAACGTCTTTCCACTAAACGTGATATTAGACGGAAAAAAAAATCGTGCCGAAGGAGAGAGATGGGGAAAGAAAGAGCGTATGTGTTTATGCTTGTGCACGCACACGTATGTGTTCATGTGCGTGTGCTCGTGTGTGTGTATGCGAGTGTGTTTGAGTATGTTTGTGTGCATATGTGTGTGCTTATTTGAGTGCTTATATGAATAATAATGGTAATTACAAAACACTTGAATTTTCAAATAAGTTTGAAAGGGAAAAAAGCTAAAATTTTAACAAAACTAATTAACAACCATCTAGGCACAGAAACTTAAACCTTTCTCAGTCCTTGTCACTTTTGAGCTTTGTACATTATTCCATCTTCCCTCCCCACACATATCCCTCATCCCC
>CM065734.1:61072913-61077913 GCA_033310375.1 Conus canariensis
AACGCAATCACCTCAGTGGTCACCAGTGAACGCAATCACCTCAGTGGTCACCAGTGAACGCAATCACCTCAGTGGTCACCAGTGAACACAACCACCTCAGTGTTCACCAGTGAACACAACCACTTCAGTGATCGCCAGTGAACACAACCACTTCAGTGATCGCCAGTGAACATACTTGTATCAATGAACACTTCGGTGAACACAACTACCTCAATAAGCAGCTAGTGAACACCACCACCCCGGTGAACACAAAGATTTCAGTGAACACCAGAGAGCGCCACAAAACGACGTGAACGCCAGTGAACACACTTGTATCAAATGAACACCTCGGTGAACCACTAGCGAACACAACCACCTCGGTGAACACAAAGACTTCAGTGAACACTAGACGACGCCACAAACTAAAGTGAACGCCAGTGAACACAGCCACCTCGGTGCTCACCGCAAGTGAACCCCAGCGGACACCACCTCGTTACTCTACCTCTATCCAGTGACCACTACCCCCTCCCCACTTCGGTGGCTGTTGAAAGATCACTGGACACAGTTTGCTCATGACTTATATACCTGTGTCGCCAATACGTCTCCTCATCCCTCCCCACGGCTCCACCCTCCCCTCCCTCTCTCCACCCCCCTGCCCCTGGTTGTAGCGCACAGACAGGGCTCGGTGTAGAGGTACTGCATTAGTGGCCATATGACGCCCTCAGCTAGGTACAGAATCAATGTCAGCCAGCCTCTCGCAACATGTGTCAGGTGGATCAACACAAAAAATGGGTGTCCTGCTCCAACAAGATCGATATTCTCCATGACCTACCAATACCAATCCCTGATCATGACATCACTATACATGCTGCCTCTGTGTGTGTGTGTGTGTGTGTGTGTGTGTGTGTGTGTGTGTGTGTGTGTGTGTGTGTGTGTGTGTGTGTGTACCTGTTTGTATTGGGTGAGGGTGAGCTTGGGGATGGGCGGAGGGAAGGGTATGGGTTCGCGCGTGCACATCCATGACCTATCAAATACTAATTTCTTATCCCTGCATCATCATGCAAATATATGCGTGTGGGTGCGTGCGTGCGTGCGTACGTGCGTGCGTGCGTGCGCGTGCGTGCGTGTGTGTGTGTGTGTGTGTGTGTGTGTGCAGCCGCACACCATTCAATCTTAAAAGAAAAGACAAACGAGAGAATTTGTCGAATTTTATTATGTCATTTTTCTTGATTCTCATCTGATAGAAGGGTTACATGTCATTCGTGAGTAAAACTCACTATTCCCTGTTACTAAATGGACTGCATTACACACACTCATAAACGGACGATTTTATAATTGTATCCACGAATTGCCTGTATGTTATAAGCCCGTAACTGAACTCTATAATTGTATCCATGAGTTGCCTGTATGTTATAAGCCCATAACTGAACTCTATAATTGTATCCATGAATTGCCTGTATGTTATAAGCCCGTAACTGAACTCTATAATTGTATCCATGAATTGCCTGTATGTTATAAGCCCGTAACTGAACTCTGAGTTACATGTAAATGAACGGATTATATCTCATAAGGGCTGTCATATTTAATGGTTGTGTTTTATCATTTTGTTTAAGATGGACAGTTTTGAAAATATTCATGAATGGATTGCATTTCACAAATGTATTACAAAAACGTGTGCAGTTTATTGTTATGTTTATAGAAAAGCTTTACTTCACAATTCTGCTGAAAAAAAAACGGAGTGTTTCATGATCGGGCTCATAAAGGGATTGTACTATATAATAACAATTATGTTCGTGACTCCACCATCTGTATTATATACATATATATATATATATATATATATTTGTTATATTAAAAACAAGTTAAAATCAAGCTTAAAACATCTACAAGCTTGTTTCGCGCTGTGCGGTCGTCAGGATGTGATGAGCTTGTATTGCCAGTGCTATATATATATATATATATATATATATATATATATATATATATATATATATATATATATATATATATATATAGCTTGCTGTTGTTTTTCCCGTGCTACATGTGTTTCTCAGGTGTTATTGATTTTATTCACTGATAGGAACTTCCATCTGTGTCTGCAATTGTTAACCATTTCTGTTCTAACATTTAAAGTTGCCAACTGTGGTTTACATAGTATAATGTATTTCTCTGTAAGGCATAGATTACATCTTTTTGAAATGTTATTGTATGGTGCTGCTCTTTTTAAGATTTTCCAAGATATGTTGTAGTCTATGTTTTTATCTTTAAGTTTCCAAATGTATTTACTCAATTCTGTTTGGTTTTTATATCTTTCTTTGTTGAATGATTGTTTATGGTTTGCATATCTAGTTTTGAACTGGTTTTCAGTGATACCTACATATGTTTCTTTTGCGTTCTCTGATGTTACAGTGGCTTGGTACACAATGTTGTTATAAAGGCATTTGTTGCTTAGGGGACACTGTTCTTTTTTGGTACAGTTACAAGATTTCCTTTCGTTACCCTCCTTTTTTTCTGTGCTGCTTTTCATTTTATTTCCTGAATCGATGGCATTTTTAAGATTCAGCATACATGAATATGATAATTTAATGTTGTTTCTGTTGAATATCTTAAATAATTTATGGTCTTTTGGGAAAGATGATGTCAAGATTTTAAAGAATTCTTTCCCTACATTTGTTTTAACTCTTGCATCATATGGGGGATTGTACCATATGGTATTCCTTTTCCTGTTCTTTCTGCATCTTTTTGTATCATTGTCTGGATCGTATCGTAGTTCGTAATTGTAGCCACTTTTATGTAACGCCTCTTGGTATTCAGCTGTAGCATTGTTGAATACTGTTTCGTTACATGACAAATTGGATAATCTTTTATTTATGCTTTTGGGTATTGTTTTCAGTATGGAGGGTGGGTGATTACTTTTGATGTTTACATAAACAGGCGTATCATTTGGTTTCTTGTATGGTTTATATGTGTGTTGGTTGAGGTCTAACGTTATGTCTAAATAGTTCACTATCTTTTTGTTTGCTTCTATGGTGATTTTAAAGTTTTGGTTGTGGAAAATTTTACACAATTCTTTTTTCTTATTTTCAATATTCCTAGGGTTGTCATTCAGAGCGGCAAGGCCGTCATCCCTGTACAGTCCGGTTTGTTTTCCCAGTTTTTTTAGTATTGGATAACATGAATAGTCCGACAAGTTCGCAAGTTTCGGCACCATCATTGATCCCATTGTGACATCAAAAGTTGAATTCCTGCTTGTGTTCTTAATCCAGGTTTCATTTTTACTGTGCAGTAAAGTTTTCTTTGTATGGAAAATGATTTCCATTTCTGACCCTGATATTTCTGTGTACCTGTTGGCAAATTTTATAGCTTTGGTTAGTAGCTTTTCATCTATAGATGGATAGAAATCTACTATGTCAAATGTTATAAAACTGTATTTTCTTGTTTATTGAGTTTTTTGAACCATTGTATTACTTCATGTGTGTTTTTCCAGAGATTGAGTTCAGTGTTTTCTTTTATGTTTTTCATGGTTTTCTCCAAGATTTGTTTTACTAATTTTCCCTAGTTCAGATTTGGAAGGGTTTATCAATCTACATGTTCGATTATTCAAGAAACTGGGTTTGTGGTCTTTAAGTGTAATAAAGGCTTCTCTATTATTATATATATAATATATTCTCTATATTATATATATAATGCTGAACAACACACACACACACACACACACACACACACACACACGCACACACACACACACACAAACACACACACACACACACACACACACACACACACATATATATATATATAGAGAGAGAGAGAGAGACACAGAGAGAGAGAGAGAGAGAGAGAGAGAGAGAGATCAGTGTGGTTAAAAAGCCTAAAACAATTCTACAAGTGCTCAACCCCTTGGGGAGCAACATTAAAACAAGTGTTAAGAGGAATATTAAAATTATCTACAAATTTGTTTCTAGCGCTTGGCTATCGTCAGGATGGAGTTTGGGTTGCCCACCGCCGGTGTTATGTTGCGTGTGGGGCCCGGTTGCAGCTGTTTTTACGTGCGTGTTGGTTGCACGTGTTTTTTTTTTGTTTTCAGGTTGTTGTACGGAGTGTGTTCACTAGCAACATTTCAATTTGTGCCTGCAGTTGATTACTATTTCTGTTTTAGTATTAAGAGTTGCTAAGTGTGGTTTACATAGTATTAGCCATTTTTCAGTTAGGCATAGGTTGCATCTTTTTGAAATATTGCTGTATGGTGATGCCCATTTTATGATTTTCCAGGATATGTTATAGCTTATTTTTGCGTCTTTCAAGTTTCCAAATGTATTTGCTCAATTCAGTTTGGTTTTTGTATTTTTCTTTGTTGAATGACTGTTTGTGGTTTGCATATCTGGTTTTGAAATGGTTTTCAGTGATACCTATGTATGTTTCTTTTTCATTTTCTGATGTCACGGTAGCCTGGTATACAATATTGTTGTGAAGACATTTATTGCTTAGTGGACACTGCTCTTTTTTGGTGCAATTGCAGGGTTTCCTTTCTTCACCCTTCTTTGCTGTGTTGGTTTTCATTTTGTTGGATGCATCAATTAGGTTTTTGAGGTTGGGCATACATGAGTACGATAGTTTGACAGTGCTTTTGTTAGATATTTTGGACAGTTTGTGTTCTTTTGGAAATGAAGTTGTTAAGATGTTGAAGAAGTACAAGTCTGAGACATGAACCGACTGTTGTTTTTATTCTTTGTATTTTACCATCTCCGATTTTTTACTTCAGTCCATTCCATTCTACAAGGTGCGGAGCTCAGGACAACAAGAGAGCATTAATATTATATATATATATATATATATATATATATATATATATATATATGCGCAAGCACACATACACGCACACACACTCGCATGCACACGCACGCACACACACACACACACACACACACACACACACACACACACACACACACACACACGCACACACACACACACACACACACACACACACACACACACACACACACACACACGCACACACG
>CM065734.1:61085413-61147913 GCA_033310375.1 Conus canariensis
ATGAGGCAAAACTTTCATCGCAACAAGTATTCGTAGATTATGACCAACCTGTAGGTAAAAAATGTAAGTGTCGGTTGCCCATGGGTATTTAGCTCTGGACGCGACAAGCGGAGAAAGATTTTTGTCGCCTCCCGCCCCTTTCCCCTATTCATAGTGTAACTCATCTCTGTTTCTCAACGCCAAGCTTTCTTGCCAGACTTACCTGGCAAACAGATGGTCGTGACCTAACCTCCTCTCCTCAATGCCAAGCTTTAGTGCTGGACTTACCTGGAACACAGGTGATAATGATATCACCTCAGTTCTACCATGTCAGTCTTCACTGTCGGACTTACCTGGAACACAGGTGATAATGATATCACCTCAGTTCTACCATGCCAGTCTTCACTGTCGGACTTATCTGGAACAGAGGTGATTATGATGTCCACCTCAGTTCCTCCATGCCAGCTTTTACTGTTGGACTTAACTGGAAGACAGGTGGTCATGATTTCACCTCAGTTCCTCCAAGCCAGTCTCCGCCGTTGGACTTACCTGAAATTCACTTAGTCAGGTGATCACCTGCGCTTCTCATATGCCAAACTCCATAGTCGGACTTACCTGGAAGGCTGGTGGACGTGACCAGATGCTGCCTCGTGTCAGCGTCGCTCGTCTTTGATTTGGGGTTGGGAAAGACCCAGACCCACTCTGCCCACGTACTGAAGGCCCAGACCCACTCTGCCCACGTACTGAAGACCCAGACCCACTCTGCCCACGTACTGAAGACCCAGACCCACTCTGCCCACGTACTGAAGACCCGGAACTACTACCACCAACTGTCAGAGATGTGGGCGACAAGGAAGGGAGGAGCTCCGGGCTGCCTGTGTGTGGATCTGCCTGGCTGACGTCATCCTGACCGCTGTGTGACGTCGCGCAGCTGACCTCACTCTGATTTTTGAGTGGATTTGTCTGACTGACTTTCTTTAGACTTCTAAATAGATTCACATGATTGGCCTTATGTTGACCTCTCAGAGGATTCGTTTGTCTGACGTCATTCTGACGGTGTTGATGGTGTATGCCGATGTCCTCACCGTGACCAACAGTGCCTGGCTTTGACCGATCAGTGGGAGGCAGCTGGCTGTCAGCCCTGTGTTCCACACAGAGCCTCCCCCGGCAAGGGCCATGACCAGCAGCGAGCGGACCGTGACTTGAAGCAGCTGACCATGACCGTGCCGTAGCAGCTGACAGTGTGTGGAGGGGGGAGGCTGAAGGCTGGAAGTGGGGTCGTGGTGGAGCAGCAGACGCAGGCCTGCTGGCTGTCACCGTTGACGGGGACACGTGATTGAAGGTGCTTTGATGGTGTTCTTGGGGGCTCGCATCTGCTGTGAACAGGCGACCAGTGGCGGAGACATCGCACGTGAGAGCTGCAACTGTTCTGGTCTGTCCTGCTGCCCAGTCGCCCCGCACTGCAGTCGGAGGTGCACTAACCCTCACGCCTTTATTGTCTAGAGAATTCACAGAACCAGCAGAACAGCTCTGTGACGCGGACAGCAGGCTGTTTCTTCCTGGAGCTGCACAACAACAACATTGAGCGCAAGTCACGGAGCACAGAGAAGAGGCGTGGTGACCAGCTCGCAGCATGATGCGGGGACCCCATTGCCAGGAAGACGACACAGCGGAGCCTGTGGACACACCGCGCAGCAGACCGGGTCACAGAACAAAGGGGCAGCCTCTGTGAGGTCTGTGTCAGCTTGGTCAGACCTGGCTGTGGGTCTGTAAGGGGCAGGCGGCTCCCGCTGCGGAGAACCCCCAGTGACGGCCTGTCCAGGGCGGGGTGCGTGGCCTCTGTCACTGACAGTGACCAGGGTCCTGGGGTCCTGGTCGGTCTCAGGAGTCCCAGGGATGCAGACACCAGAGGGTGCGGCGTGCTGGGCAGAGGAGTCGGAGTGTGCGGGGGTTGGGGAGGGTGGCGGCGGCAGGTGGAAGGTGAAGTTGTGCAGGAGAGAGCTGACCAGCAGGAGCAGCTCCAGCTTCAGCAGTTGGTCCATGGCGCCGCAGTCAGTCCACAGTGTCACCTCAGGCCTCCTGCCACACACAGCCATGGGAGGATGAGCAGGTCGCCGTCACCATGCTGTCTTGTCATACATGATGACGATGATGGAGGTGTGGTTACTAACGTCAAGCTGATGATGATGATGATGGGCGTTGTAGTGACGTCATGATACGGTGCTCTGGTGATGACGACGATGACGTCAAGATAATGAAGGCTGTGGAGTGAGTGTTGTTCATGTCTATGTGTGATAACTGTAAGGGAGTTGCTGTTGTTAGGATGAATGGCTCTGTGGTGTGGCGACAGTGACGTCAAAATGGTGACGAAGGAAGTGTAGTATTGTTGACGTCAGGATAATGATGATTATGAGCGTGTGTTGATGTCGGAGGATGACAAAGGTAGGGGATCACATCACAATTTGACTTGGATGACAATAATGACACGTTGATTATGATATGAGGCCTATGAATTAAAATAACCAAATGCATTATGATGATTGATTGTTATGACGAATCAAACATGATTCTATATGTCTGATGAAGATGATGAATATGAATGGTGATGAATTTGATGATGATGTTGTAGAAGAAGAGGTAATAACCTCTCACGATGAATTACAACACACACACACACACACACGCGCGCGCGCGCGCGCGCTCGCGCACACACATATTAACACACGCGCGCTTCCACACACTCACTCACACACATACACACATTAACACACACACACACACACACACACACACACACACACACACACACACACACACACACACACAATTACACCACACACACACACACACACACACACACACATGCGCACACAATCACACACTACACTAACCACACACACACACACACACACACACACACACACACACACACACACACACATGCACGCACGCATGCACACGCACGCGCGTATGCACGCACGCACGCACACACACACACACACACACACACTACACACACACACACACACACACCACACACACACACAACACACACACACACACACACACCAAGCCAGGGGCTGCAGATGTCGGTGCACAGTGAAGTCACATGGCGTGGAGCAGGTGCTGGAGTCACGTGACACACTCCATTCGTTCACCGTCACCACCTTCCCCGCCTCCAGTTCAAATCCTCCTGAACATTAGAGAGAGAGAGAGAGAGAGAGAGAGAGAGAGAGAGAGAGAGAGAGAGAGAGAATATATTTTATTGTTCTACCATGTACTCTTAAAATGGCGGGTTAATAAGTGTCTTCCAACTGTGAAATCTTGTTATACATTTGTGTATTTGAAGTTCTCCGCTTCATCCAGTCAGTATTTCTGTCTCTTGAAAGTTCTACAGATGAAGGTAAGACCCTGAGACCAGAGAACAGACGAAAAACATATCTCATTACCATGTAAAGACAAGAGGTCCCCTCCTCGCTTTCTCTCCCCCCCCCCCCTTCCCCACTTACCACCTCCACCACCCTCCTGGTCCCTGTAACCCCCTCACCGCATTTCCTCCCTGCAGCCCCCCCCCTCACTTCTCCATCCTGTCGCACCCTCATGCTACCCCCTCTCCTCCCGATTCAATCGTCCCCTCCCTCCAGTACATCTCCCCTCATCTCTCCCCATCCCTCGCTCCCCGTCAACCTCCTCCCACCCAAAGAACTTTCCTTCTACCCATCCCCTGGGTGTCCTCCCCTTCCACCCCATCACCCCCTCACCTCACCCTATCCCCTCTCCCCTTCTCCATCCCCCACCCACCCCACCCCACCCCGCTTTTACCGTCCCCCCTACCACCACCTCCCCCCCCTACCCCCAATCCCCTTTCCCCGAGGTCTGCTTCGAAAAATGCCATGAATGCGACTGTTGAGCATAAAGCGATTCGTTCTTCTAACGGTTTATGGATATTTCAATGAAACTATGGCTATGACTATGACTATGAAACAGATGAGGATTTTAATATGATAATTGTACTGGCCAAATTATTCGTGCACAGTGGCAAAATGAATAATGTGGATTTTGATATAATAACTGTTCTGACCAATTTTTGTCGTGCACGGATGTAAAATGAATAATGTTCATCCACATGTTGAAATATTCTTTCAGATGCTGAGAAATCGATAGAGAATGGAGAAACACACAGCTTCAATATACATGGAATGTAGTACATTAACAACGAAAATGATGGTGTTATGGAGGTTTCAAATACATAATGGTTCATTAATCAACAATAAACACAATAGCGTAAAAAGACAAGAGAATTAAAAAAGGAAAGGATTTTTTTCCGACAACAAAGTGTGTGTGTGTGTGTGTGTGTGTGTGTGTGTGTGTGTGTGTGTGTGTGTGTGTGTGTGTGTATGTGTGTGTGTGTGTGTGTGTGTTGTGTGTGTGTGTGTGTGTGTGTGTGTGAGAGAGAGAGAGAGAGAGAGAGGGAGATTGCGTATTCGTTCTTTGTTTGTTAGTATATTGGGTTTTGATTATTTTTTTCATATACCTTTTGCTCTATTTATACGCATTTATACGACCATATACTACGAATATTTCGTTTATGAAAATAATTCTGATGCATTTTGTAAATACGTATTTGTGTATGTGGAAAAAAAATTGATTCGCTCTTTATGTGCCCAGTATACTTATGAGCTACCATGCTAAATTTGGGGGTCAGATAAAAAGTGTGGATTTGTCTGACCAATATGGAAGAGGGGATACAGACTCACACACACACAAATCAAAAGCAGATTACTACATGAGATAATCTACTTTTGAGTTGTGTTTGTGTGAGTTGATGTGAGTGGATGATTGTAACAGTTTGCATGTACGGATTCTTTCCTCACGTGAGTATAGGAGAGAGAGAGAGAGAGAGAGAGAAGAGAGAGAGAGAGAGAGAGAGAGAGAGAGAGAGAGAGAGAGAGATTTCGGGTGGAAAGGGCAAGGAAGGAGGGGGCGTAATCATTTTTTTTTCCTAAGCAGCAAGATTGATATAACGTACACTTCACAATTAAAATGATTTTCTTTCAAAATGCGTGGTTTCTACATTTCATACGGACATCTTATGATGAGTTCAAAGTACCCTGTCAACGGCTGATTTGATGAGTTCAATGTACCCGGTCAACAGCTGATTTGATGAGTTCAAAGTACCCTGGTCAACGGCTGATTTGATGCGTTCAAAGTACCCTGTCAATAGTTGATTTGATGAGTTCAAAGTACCCGGTCAACGACTGATTTGACAAGTTCAAAGTACCCTGTCAACGGCTGATTTGACAAGTTCAAAGTACCCTGTCAACGGCTGATTTGACAAGTTCAAAGTACCCTGTCAACGGCTGATTTGACAAGTTCAAAGTACCCTGTCAACGGCTGATTTGACGAGTTCAAAGTACCCTGTCAATGGCTGATTTGATGAGTTCAAAGTATCCTGTCAACGACTGATTTGATGCGTTCAAAGTACCCTGTCAACAGCTGATTTGATGCACTCAAAGTACCCTGTCAACGGCTGATTTGATGCGTTCAGTGTACCCTGTCAACGGCTGATTTGATGCGTTCAAAGTACCCTGTCAACGACTGATTTGATGCGTTCAAAGTACCCTGTCAACAGCTGATTTGATGCACTCAAAGTACCCTGTCAACGGCTGATTTGATGCGTTCAAAGTACCCTGTCAACAGCTGATTTGATGAGTTTTAAGTTCCCGGTCAACGGCTGATTTGATGCGTTCAAAGTACCCTGTCAACAGCTGATTTGATGAGTTTTAAGTTCCCGGCCAACAGCTGAGTAAATGGAATCAGGAGAGGAGAAACGAGGTTAAAGGGAGGTAAGCGGTGCATCACAGGAACAGACAGAACAGACAAAAGCAGGCCAGGGGCTGTTCTGTAGTGTGCTCTTTCCATCGCTCAGCCGGCCACACGCCACAATTAAATGTTGCCCTAAAACTCTGTATTATCCATGAAAGCGTATTGAGGCCTACAATAAAACTGAGCCAGCATTTAATGTTCAACTGATAATTAATTAAAATAACAACTCCCCACCAGTTATTTCCCTTCTTTTGGGGGAATTTTCACCGATAAAAATTAATCACAAGCGATCTTCAAACTCATGACCTTCCTTTTAGTTGACGTCACATTTCAGGCCGTTGCACTCACCCGTGACCCTATCTTTGCGCCAGCTTGAAGCGCCCAAATAATCCCATTCCTTTGATTTTAATATGTCTGCTTGGAACCATCTGGCTTGTACCTTGACGGCCATTTGAAAGAAAACAAGGAGAATCATCTTTCATATACAATGCAAAATCCTCAAAACGATCTGATTGCGACAGTCTGTAAATACTCGACTCCTTAAACAAAGCCTTGGCGCGTTGATTTTTGGTGTGCAGCCGCTAGGATAGGGACGTTCTGTTCGTCTGGCCAGGAACTGTTGGTGAGGAAAAGAACAGTCCGCCGTGATGGGAAGATAAGGCACAGTACTAATCATAGTGGAGTTCTCCTCAACGCTCCTCACGTTACTGACGGCAACATCATCCTGCTGTAAGAACAGAGACCTGTTGATCACCACAGAACACAATACGGCACAACTCACCAAGAGTGACGGGCCCTGTGGTGACGTAAGGGGCCGCTAGAGGGCGACACGGTTGTGACCTGATGACCTCCAGCAACATGGCTTCTGTGTAGGTCAGCTGGGCCTTGTCCGCCACTCCTGGCGCGTGACCCTCTGAATAGTACGTGACATGTCTCAGCACGTTAATGTCTGCCACATTCCTCTGTACGATGCGTGACATGTCAGCATGTTAATGTGTTTCACATTCCTCTGTACAATATGTGACATGTCACAGCACGTTAATTTCTGCCACATTCCTCTGTACGATTTTTGACATGTCAGCACGTTAATGTATTTTACATTCCTCTGTACAATATGTGATATGTCATAGAACGTCAATGTCTGCCACATTCCTCTGTACGATGCGTGACATGTCAGCATGTTAATGTATTTCACATTCCTCTGTCCAATATGTGACATGTCACAGAACGTCAATGTCTGCCATATTCCTCAGTACAATGCGTGGCATGCCTGTATATTAACGTCTTTCACATTCTCCTATACATCATGTGACATGTCACAGCACATGAATGTATGTCACATTCTTCTGTACAGTCCGTAACATATCAAAGCATGCCAATGTATGTCACATTCCTCCGTACAATACGTGACATGTTACTGCATGTCAATGTCTGTCACATTCCTCTGTACATGTGACATGTCACAGCGCATTAACATCGATCACATTCCACTGTAGAGCACGTGACATGTTACAGCGCCTTATCGTGTGTCACGTTTTCCTCTTACAGTGCGTGACATGTCACAGGACGTTCATGTCTTCCATATTCCTCTGTACAACGCGTGATATGTCAGCATGTTAATAATGTGTTTCAGATTCTTCTGTACAACATGTGACATGTCACATCACGTGAATGTCTGTCACACTCTTCTATATAATTTGTGACACGTCACAGCACATGAAGTTCTATCGAGTTCTTCTGTACAGTACGTGACATTTTACAGCACATCAATGTCTGTCACATTCTCCTGTACAGTATCTGACACGTTTACAGCACGTTACTGTATGTCACGTTTTTTTCTCTAACGGGACCTGACTTCTTACAGCATGTTAATGTCTGCCACATTTTTCTGTACAGTACGTGGCATGTCACAGCACATTACTGTGTGTCACATGTTTTTGTTTCTTATCGTACGTGACACTTCACAGCACGTTAATGTGTGTGTGACATTTTCCCCTTACAGTACTTGACATCTCACAGCAGTCTGTGTATTGTTGCACTCTTCTATACAGTATGTAATATGTCACAGCGGGTTTATTTATGTCTGTCATATTCTTCTGTACAGAATGTAACATTTTACGGCATGTTCAAGTCTGTCACAATCTCCTGTACAATACGTGACATGTCACTGCACGTTAATGTTTGTCACATTCTTCTGTATAGAAGGTAACATGTCACGGCACGTTTATGTCTGTAACGTTCTTCTGTACGGAAGGTAACATGTCACGGCACGTTCATGTCTGTAACATTTATCTGCACAATACGTGGCATGTCACATCACGTTAATGTCTTTCACTCTCTTCAAATCTTCCCCAGTAGGTCCCAAAAGCTTTCAGATGTGAGGATGAATTTTATCTGTGCGTAAATAGCACCATTATTCCTTCTCCAGCACCATTGCTAGGTTAAATATAAGGCCATTGTTATTATACTTTATACATAATAAACGTCATCTGATGGCGCTAATGTTGAGAGAGAGAGAGAGAGAGAGAGAGAGAGAGAGAGAGAGAGAGAGAGAGAGAGAGAGAGAGAGAGAGAGAGAGAGAGAGTGGAGGTACCCAGTTTGGTGTCGATCTCTTGTTGGCAAAGTTGAAGAAGAGTGTGTTGATGGGACAGGTACCACAGTGCCCAGCCAAGCACACAGCTACACCTGTCCAACCAGTCTGACACACACACACACACACACACACACACACACACACACACACACACCACACACACACGCACGCACGCACGCACGCACGCACGCACGCATTCGCTGACAGATCTGCCAAAAAGGGAGCTAAAACTGAAATGAGTGCACAGTCACTTTCTGTCCCCTTGACTTTACAAGAGTGTCATCAAGTTTTAAAACAAGTGGCTTGGGACTTTTTTAGAAACAACCAGAACATCCCTTATTTGCGGGTTAATGCTCGAAATAACCATGTTCTCAGCTTTGATCAGGTTGAAGGCATTGAACACCTGCAGGTTCGTGATATGTATCAGTACAGAAACTTTGTTTCAGTATTTTATAGACTGAAACTCGACGCATTCAGAACGAAATATAGTGCAGGAACAAAATGCATATGCGGTAAGGCAAATGTGTCAAGAGCCCACGTTTTATTTGATTGTGTGACTCTTAAGGCATACTTACCATGTTTATTAGGCATGACAGTGACTGATGTTTTTTCTGATATTGATTTTGCTTTGAAAGTTACCTCTTGTTTAATATGTAGTCCTGTCAGATATTTACTATAATGTTATAAGTAGTAATTATTCCATATTTTGCGTGCACTTCCACGCACCTATGCTTCACACACATACTCTTACACACACACACACACACACACACACAACACACACTCTCTCTCTCTCTCTCTCTCTCTCTCTCTCTCTCTCTTGTCTAATATCACATAATTTTGTGAAAAGACGTAAAAAAAAAATGAAAGTACTACTACACAGGGCGATACAAATGAAAAGGTATGAATCGTGCACAGTTTGAAAGCATTGACCACACATTATGACCCGTGTAATACAGACATCGCACACGTTATTGCACACTTTGTGCCCAGTCAGAGTTGAACAGACTGTTGTTATTGTTTTAAAAGTATTTTCAGAAATATTCTTAGTGGAGTGTCTAGATTCTAACATGTGAAGGAGAGAGGTGAGAAAAAATGACCAGGGACAGTAGGTCTGGCATTCTCAGTTGTCTTTTGATATCGTCTAATATTATCGATGATGAACAGACGTTGAAATAACCACTGAACTGAACTGAACTGAACACACACACACACACACACACACACACACACACACACACACACACACACACGGAGTGTTGGCAACTGTTGCCAGTGACGAAGGCTACCGTACGGTGGAGGCTCTCCAGCAATCCGTAGAGCTTCTCCCTCGTTGATATGTCGGCAGGCCAGGTCTCTGCTCTTAGCTTGTGATGTGTTGGACAGTCCTGCAGGAAGTGTTCCACAGTCATTGGGGCTGTATTGCATGGGCAGCTTAAAGACTCGCCAATGTGGAATTTTGTGAACATGGGGTGTTTGAATCCGGAGTGTCCCGTTCTCAGCCTCTCAACGCTTACTTGGTATGGTGTGGGCAGCAGGTGGTGTGCATCCTTCTTGTTGACGTCTGGGTGCTGCTGTAGCCCTCTTCTGTTCTGCTTCTCCTGGATAATGGTTTTGGCTTCTTCAAAGGAGACTTCCTGCTCCTGTTGGGGCTGCTGTTCTCCTTCCTATGCCAGTTGACTAGCTCCCTCATTGTCATACATGTTGCAGTGTGAGGGTATCCACTAGATGACCGTGTTCTCAGAGGAATGCTGCAGAATGGCCAGGGTAGAGACAAGGGAGTTGGCTTCCTTGTTTCGAGGATTTTTAACAGCCTGCAGTACTGATTAAGCATCGGAGAAGATGGCGACTCTGGGACGTATGGCCTCTCTATTCTCATACAGTGTTCTGGCTGCTGACTATAGTGCATCCGCCTCAACCTTGAAATTTGTAGAAAACTTGCCAGTCGGGATAACTTGTCAGACAGGAATTCCACCCATCATCTTCAAGAAAATTCCTCCACCTCCGTTTGTGGTAGCCTCTTCTGCCGAGCCATCTGTATGTGCATGCGTCCAGAACTCTTTTGGGAATGTTTGCTCTATGTAGTCCAAGGCTATTGCTTTCCTCTCTGGTTTTGACTGTGTGCTCTTTGTTAGAGTGCCAGGAATGGTGGCTCTAATATCTGGGCATTGATCTCTTTTCCGTGATAGGATTGAACTGTGTGATGGAATTGTCTTGTTCCCTTGTTGCACAAGTTCAGGATCCTGTCTTTCAAGTCTGTGTGCGTTATGTACAAAGCTGCTGGGCTTCACTCTGCATTTGATGGGCTCTGACATTCTCTTGTCCATGGGATGATTCTTCTCCCTCCTATTGAATTAGGCAGCTTGTATGAAGACTTTAGTATCTCATCTGCTTTCGAGGCTCTGATGTCCTGTTAGAGTATCCATGGCTTGGATCGGAGTTGACTTGAGTACACCTGTGATGATCCGGGATACCTGATTCTGGATTCTTCAGGCTTGATCGAAGTTGATTTTGTATGCTGTACCCATGCAGCTGCTCAGTATTCTAAGGCAGGACTTACTCATCCAAGATGCAGCTTCTTCTGAATGGGCTGGTCAGCATTCAGGATGTTCCCGATAATTCGTTCATCAATGCCAGGCGCAGTCTGGCTCTTGCCGAGCAGTTATCGATCTGTTGTTTCCAGGTCATCCTTGAGTCAAAGGTGACTTCTAGCTAGGCTGGTGACTTGTCCTGTGGAAGGATGTGACCATTCACCTGGAGGCGTGCACTTTGTTCTTTTGTAGCCAGGCTGAAGATGGTGTATGTTGTTTTCCTGGCATTGATGGTCACAAGCCATTTCTTTGTCCATGTTTCAGTCTTGTTCATGGCTTCCTGGATCCTTACTGTGGCTGTTGTAACATATTTTCAGAGCACCAGATGACAAGGTCATCTGTATAAAATGCACCATTGATTCATGCATGGATGTCATCCAGGATATCATCCATGAAGATGATAACCAGGTGGGAGAGAAAATATTTCGTTGCTTTCTGCCTGCTCTGGTGCCTTCTGGTTTGTACCCGTGCTTTTCTGTAGGTCAGGTAGTAACTGATCCAGTTGGCTGTGAACCCACACTGATGTTCTGTAGGTCAGGTAGTAACTGATCCAGTTGGCTGTGAACCCACACTGTACTAACTGATCCAGTTGGCTGTGAACCCACACTGATGTTCTGTAGGTCAGGTAGTAACTGATCCAGTTGGCTGTGAACCCACACTGATGTTCTGTAGGTCAGGTAGTAACTGATCCAGTTGGCTGTGAACCCACACTGATGTTCTGTTGGTCAGGTAGTAACTGATCCAGTTGGCTGTGAACCCACACTGATGTTCTGTTGGTCAGGTAGTAACTGATCCAGTTGGCCTGTGAACCCACACTGATGCATCTTCAGCTTCTGATCGTTTTTCCAGACTTTATCAAAGGCTTTTACTAGGTCAATCCAGACTGCCATGATTGTGCCTCTTCTGTTTCTTGTGCAATAGAGGCGACCTGGTTCTCAGTGGATCTGTATTGTCTAAATCCAGACTGCTTGCCAGAGATGATCTCTTTCTTCTCCAGGTACCAAGTCAGCCTGTTGTTGGTAAGTCTCTCCATAATTTCCCAATACAGTCGGTTATACTGATGGGTCTGCAGCTGTCTGCTTTGGTTTTCCATTTCACCTTGCTGTATATATGGATCATCGTGGCATCTTTCCATGACTGAGGTAGAGACGCATTTTTTTTCTGCTGGCGTTGAAGTTGTCCATAAGCGTTTTCCGTGCAGACGATCCAAGGTGTTGCAACATCTCATTTCTAATGCCATCAGGTTCTGTTTTTGCAGCTGTTTTATCCCTTCGTTAAGTTATGTTACTGAGAAGGGTTCCTTCCTAACTTCTTCCTCTGTGTTCACGTTACTGTGCTTTTTCTGTTGTTGTAATAGTTCCTTGTCTCTGCTTTTAGGGGTGTTGATGTTGCTCATCTTTTCAAAGCTATTGATAAAAAGATCTGCAGTCCGCGTAGTGATGAAAATTTATTTATTGTCTTCCAGAACAATGGGTGCTGCCGATGGTTTTTCATCGTTCATGGCTCTGGCAAGATTCCATATTTTTGTCCATCCTTCTGCTTGTTGAGATTTTCTGTTTTTCATGCTAATTGTTTCTTGCAGCATGGATGAATGCTTTTGCATATGAAGCTGCGTTTTCTTTCAGGCTCATGTTGTTTTCTGTTGTTGGTTCTTTCTCTAATTTTTCTCTTGCTGCGTTTACTTGATCTTCCACCTGCTGGAGTTCTTCAGTCCAGTAGGGCCGGTAGTTCTTCCTGGCCCCTCTTGGGATGGTTTCTGCAGCTGCTTTTAACATTGCTGCGTTGACAGCCTTGGTCATATGGTTCACGTCTTTCCGTCGAGTGCTGATGTTGACTGTGTATTCGTCAGAGAGCACAGAATAGTCTTTCCGTCTAGCTTTCTTGTAGTTTAATCTGGGCAGTGGTTTGCTGTCTACTAGATGAGTAGTTGCGACTGTGATCGCTACCAGCTAACTGGTCCAATACTGTCCTCTCTGCACTTAACTGCAATTGTTGATGGCAAGGGCTAAGTCTGGTGCTGTTGACGTTAGCCACCTGCGTGAGTAGAATGTTGGAGGATCATCTGGCAGGTTCAGTAGGTGTAGGTGCTGGTTAACCTGCCAGTCCTCTACCTCCTGTCCTCTGGAATTTGTTTCACTGTATCCCCAGTTGTGGGAGTGGCTTTGAAGTCACCAACAATCAAGCAGCCATCCTGAATAATATCCACAGCATGCAGAGAAAGCTGTTTATCTGGCGGGCAGTATACATTGTATATTCTTATTTGCTTATCCTGCAGCGTGATATCCACCCCAGTGATTTCCCCGTTTTCCTCAGTATCCACTCTAATATGTTTTGCTGGTATGTGATTTTTACCAGGATGAGGACTCCATCTGTATGTCTTCCTTCCCTGTCCACCTGAAAGCAAACATCATCGATGTTCTCCCTATACAGCCTTTCAGCAAGGGAGAGCTTCTTCTTGGTGATTCCTTTTGCATTCCACTGGAGTACCCTCAACAGGTTTGGTTTCACCTCCCTACTCCTGTCATAGCCAGTCGCATTTTCCCGTGTCACACGCCGCCTGGCTACACCGCAGAACGGGGCACGGGGACCACCAGTCGCATGGGGTGGGCCCCTCTGAGGCACGGGGCCCGGCACTCTTCCACCACGGCAGGTCTTCAAAGGACGAGCACCACATCGAGCGTCTCTACAGTTGTCTGTCATATGAGTGTGGATGCGTTGTGCCATCGTTATGCTGCTGACAAATTAGGACCAGCACATCCGACTTCGGCTTATTTTTATATCAGAGTGAACGTTCTCCTAGACTGGTTGCTTTACTGGGCTGACGAGTCCAATCTACCCGGCTATTTGTCCATAGCTGGTAGATGGTTTGTTCGCTGGGGTGTCCTTCCCTAGGGCTAAGAGCTTATAGAGCGGCTGTCGAATCGCATGATTCTCCTGTCATTGGACATAATAGGGTATTCTAGTGGAGATAACAGTGCCACCTATTATTCTGCCCCATCCTGCTGGGTACATCGCCATTTGGCCAGGACCTGCTTATTCGACCAGGCAAACCTGACGTATATTGCAGCTAACCCTCCTATCTGGGTGCATCTCCCTATCCGCCACCCTGGAATCCGCCTGATTGGGGTGGTCACCCATGCTGTGAGACTGGTGTTATGGATGACTGATGCTGTGAGACTGGTATCATGGATGGTTGATAATGTGAGAATGGTGTTACGGATGATTGATGCAGCGAGACTTATGTCATAGATAATTGATGTTCTGAGAATGGTGCCATGGATGACAGATGATGTGAGACCGGTGCCATGGATGATTGATGCTGTGATACTGGTGTCATGGATGATTGATGCTGTGATACTGGTGTCATGGATGATTGATGCTGTGATACTGGTGTCATGGATGATTGATGCTGTGATACTGGTGTCACGGATGATTGATGCTGTGATACTGGTGTCATGGGTGGTTGATGCTGTGATACTGGTGTCATGGATGATTGATGCTGTGAGACGGGTGTTCTGGTTGGTTGATGCTGTGAGACGGGTGTTCTGGTTGGTTGATGATGTCAGACCAGTGTCACAACTGATGTTAGAAGACTGCTTTTATAAACGGTTTATTGCGTGAGAGTAGCGTAAAGACTGATGTTGGAAGTCAGGTGTCGCGGATGGGTGATTGACGTCGTGAGAATCGTGTGATGGTTCATTAATCATGTGAGACTAATGTTGTTGGTTGATCTGTTTTGACTGGTACCACTGATGATTGATGCTGTGAGACTTGTGTATGGCTAGTTAATGACGTGTGACATATGTTGATGTAATATTTGCACCACGAATATTTGTTGCTATCAAACTCATGTGACTCATGTGACCAACGGTTAATTAAAGCTGTCATGGGTGATTGATGCTGTAAGACTCGGACGGTTAATTAAAGTTGTCACGGACGGCGGCTGACCTCTGAAAATATCGACAGTGGCCCGGGTCAGCGTGCACAGATGACCCGGCAGAGGGCGCTGCGCTTCCTCCCAGTCAGGCTGCGCTGTGTGACGGCTGGTCAGATCTGTGTTCCCATCTCTCTGAGTGGTGTCCTGATTGCGCTGCACACTGTCCCAGCTGTTCGGCTCTGTGTAGGCATTGTGCAGAACTGAAATAAATTCGTTTGCCCCATGTGGCAGTCAGTCTGCGTCATGTGGGAGTTGATGCAGGCTGCCAGACCGTCTGTATCGTTGGGTTCGTATTTGCCGGCTAACATCTTGCCAAGCACTGCTCGCGTCTTTACTGGAGACAGACAACGTACTTTACATGTTAGACACACGACGTACTTTACATGTAAGACAAACAACGTACTTTACATGTAAGACAAAAAACGTACTTGACATATGAGACAAACGATGTACTTTACATTTAAGACAACAACGTACTTCACGTGTAAAATAATCAACGTGCTTTGCATGTAAGACAAAGAACGTACTTTACACGCCTATCATCTTGCCAAGTAATGTCTATCGTATTGTCCAGCACTGCTGATGTTTTTTTTTTCTTTCTGAAAAATAAAACGTACTTTACATGTCCAGTATCTTCTTCTTTCTTCTTCTTCTTCTTCTCTTCTTCTTCTTCTTCTTCTTCTTCTGCGTACGCAGACTGATACTCCTGCAAACACCCTCTGTATAGGGAGTGGAGTTTTGTGTGTATGACAGTTGTTTTTTTTATCCCGCCATTAAGGCAGCCATACTCCAACATCAGGAAGGTGCATGCTATGTGTAACGTGTCATCCATACCAACGGCCAAACTGGCCTTCTCTTCCGAAAGTTGGTGATGGGATTTTACGTGTGTGCAAGATGTTATGCGTGCGTTCACACACAGAACCTCGGTTTATAGTCTCATTCGAAGTACTGTATGGGAAATGGAGTCAGAACCAATGTTAACTCCGAGGGAAAAATCCCCCTGTACCGAAATGGCCCGGCGGAGATTCGAACCCGTAACCCAAGATTACGAGTCCGGCGCTCTACCAACTGAGCTATTCTGGCCCCGTCGATTATCTTACCATGCCCACACTGCTGATGTCTTTTCTGGAGAAGAACAACGAACATAATGTATCTATTATGTCATCATGGACAACACTGCTGAAGTTTTTGTTTTTTTTCTGAAGAAAAACAACATACATTACATGTTTATCATTCTACTATGCCCAAAACTCCTGGTGTCTTTTCTGGAGAAAAACAAGGCACTTTACATGTCTATCATCTTACCATACCCAGCTCGGTTGATGTCTTTTCTGGAGAAAAAACAAACAAACATATCTAACATGTTGCCCAACACTGCTGTGGGAAGACCCAGACACCAACTGTGATAAGAACATGGGCCAGTTGACAAGACACTCACCTGAGGTAAGAACATGACCCATTGGACAAGACACTGAGGTAAGAACATGGCCCACTGGACAAGACACTGAGGTAAGAACATGGCCCATTGGACAAGACACCTGAGGTAAAAACATGGCCCATTGGACAAGACACCTGAGGTAAGAACATGGCCCATTGGACAAGACACCTGAGGTAAAAACGTGACCATTGTAGACAAGATCCACCTGGGCAAAGACATGGCCAATTGACAAGACACTCACCTGGGTAAAACTGACCAGTAAGAGTCCCACTGTGCAAAGAATGGCAAATGAATAAGACACTCACCTGTGGCAAAGACATGGCCAAATGAATAAGACACTCACCTGTGGCAAAGACATGGCCAAATGAATAAGACACTCACCTGTGGCAAAGACATGGCCAAATGAATAAGACACTCACCTGTGGCAAAGACATGGCCAAATGAATAAGACACTCACCTGTGGCAAAGACATGGCCAAATGAATAAGACACTCACCTGTGGCAAAGACATGGCCAAATGAATAAGACACTCACCTGTGGCAAAGACATGGCCAAATGAATAAGACACTCACCTGTGGCAAAGACATGGCCAAATGAATAAGACACTCACCTGTGGCAAAATGAAATGATAAGACACTCACCTGTGGCAAAGACATGGCCAAATGAATAAGAACTCACTAAGACGGCCAATGATGACTCACCTGTGGCAAAAAACAACACCACTGGCAAACGTACGACGTATGTGATAAAACATGACCTGGTGACACGACACTCACCTAAAAATCGAGAGAATCCCAATCCACGATTCCCAGTCTCACCTTGGGCTATCCCCCTCCCTCCCCCAACCCCAGCGTATGCCTCTCTCACCTCTCACCCGCTTCTATTCTGCAGTGGTCCCTAGCTAAAAAAAAAAAATTCTAGTATTTTGGATAAGACGATAACCTGAGAGTGTGTATGCAGGCACGGCTGTGTTAAAACGAGAAACAATAAAACAGAAGAGAAGAAAGACAACTGGAGTGGAAGAAAGGAATGAAGAGTCAAAGGAAGTAACTTAGATAAAACCAAAAAAAATTAGCTCTCATCTTCTTTAGTGCAACCAACTGACTCACTTCCGTATACATTCTTTTGCAAAATATCCAGTTCCTCCGCCATGACCGAGTGCAGCTGCTTATAAAGGGCACACATCTCACTGAACGTCTGCGGGCTCATATCTCCACACTCCGCCAGTTGTCTGCTCACTTCCTCTTCCACCAAATCGTTCAGTCTTCTGTGTGCCCGCAAAAACTGCTGGTATTTGTCTGAAGAAAGCCTGAAACAAATTTTATGATTTCGGAACCCTCTCCTCATCCCTCACCCGCCTCCCTTACCTCTGTCTGTCTGTCTGACTGTCTATCTGTCCGTCTGTCTGTCTTTCTGTTTGTCTGTCTGTCTGTCTCTGTCTGTCTCTGTCTCTGTCTGTCTGTCTGTCTCTCTTTCTCTGTTGTGCCATGTAGTATCTTTGTATATATCTCCCACCTCCGCTATACCCTTCTCTCCCGTGTCATTACATTGCCTTGTACAATACATCTATCTATCCATCTACTGATTCGTCTCTCTACTTACCTGTCTATCGGTCTATCTGTCTGTCTGTCTGTAGTTTTGTTTGTTTGTTTGTAAGTTTCCTTCTGTTTTATCATCCCCCATCTCATTAGTACTTTTATGAATAGTTTGCTTATCATTGTAGAATTAGATTACCATGTTGCTATGCTGAATTGTCAGTATGAATGATATGTGCTGAAATAATGTATGCATGCCAAGGACAGATTTAAGACTAGGCTTTGGCCTAAAATCTTCATCCTTGTGTATTAAAGATCAATCAATCAATCAATCAATCTGTCGATCTTTCTATCGATCTGTCTGTCTGTCTGTCTGTCTATCGATCGATCTTTCTGCCTAGGCAGAGAGAGAAAAAGTTCTGGTGACCCGGCCAGTGAAACAATGGTAGTCAGCTGGCAGTTTGTCTGGTCTGAAGAAAACTTGATTCAGGCCTAGCCACGCGTCAGGTCAATTCCAGAGTTGCCCATTGCTTTGAGGTGTCAGAGATCAGATGGCCCTTGATGGTGGACACGTGGGTGTCATTTTGAAAATCATGGCTCAGGTTTGAACGAATTCGATCCGGGAGGGTGGGGTGGGTTGGGGGGGGGGGGGTGATGTCGGGATTGAGGCTGCCGACCTGACACATATACTGTGAAATTAAAAGTGTACTAAACAACGAAATGTCTAAAGGGGGAAGGTGGAGATGGATGAAAGTCGGAGAGAGTGCAGGGGTGGGTACTGTACATTTCAAACCCTTACCGTAGCAGCTAAGCTAAAGGCGATTTCACGGGGAGCACGGGATGGGCGAGAAGGGGTGAATGGGGGGATGGGGTGGAGGGTGTTCATTCCACCTTTGCCTGAAGTGGCGGTCAAGGGGAAACACGCAATACCCAGTACTGTTCGATGGTTTGATAAAGAACTGAAATGTATTATCAATTCTATGGGTCAGAAGCCTTAAAGGTTAACTGTCGTCTGCGAGGGAAATTCAACTCAGTATCGATTAAGGTCCAGGCCTCTCTGCTCACTGATCGCACAAGTACTGGGAGACCTCACGACAATCGTACTTACACCAACAATCGTATGTCAACAATCATATATCAACAGCAAGCATATATCAGCAACAATCGCCACACAAAATTCATACACCAGCAATAATCAAACACCAAAACAAAAAGAAAACCAAAATAATCCAACAACAAGGACCGTCACGTCCCCTACCGTCTGCCGAAGAAGAGAGAGGAAGTGACGTCAAAAGCCAAACGAGTCATCAGGGGTTCTGGGTCAAAGGGCACATTGTTCAAACTGCGGATACGGGCAATGACCACATCCAGGGATGACGCCACGCATTCCTCCAGCAGGTCTGCCTGGATGAACTGACTGTTCACACACACACACACACACACACACACACACACACACACACACACACACCACACACACACACACACACACACACACACACACACACACACACAGAGAATCATTCATCGGATATTACGTGACTGTGATAAGACACGAGACTGACATAAGAACAAAGACTGAACCAAAGTGCAGTGCTGGTGACGAGCACTTGGCCATCTGGGTCCAGTTTATTCAACAGACGGTTCAACCACTGTTCGTCCAGTGACCTCCATCGACCGTACTGGTTTGGCCGATGACCGTGCATGCGTTTAATAAGCTGATGACCAGCGGCCATTGCATTTCAATAGTGTCAGACCAGACACGTGACTGCTACAGACTGCAGAGTGACAGAGCACACCGCTACCACGGGTTCAGAGGCGAGTCGTCACCGGTTTGAAACAGACCAGGCATACTAGTTGTGGTCAGTACTCACTGATCCAAACCAGAGCAGGCCTACCAATTGTGGTCTATCATCACCGGTTCAAAACAGATCAGGCCTGCCAGTTGTGGCCAGTTCTCACCGGTTCAAAACAGACCAGGCATACAGTTATGGCCAGTCGTCATTGGTTTAAAACAGACCAGGCATACCAGTTGTGGCCAGTACTCATCGGCTCAAAACAGCCCAGGCATACCAGTTGTAGCCAGTCGTCATCGGTTCAAAACAGACCAGGCATACCAGTTGTGAACAGTCGTTACCAGTTCAAAACAGACCAGGCATACTAGTTATGGCCAGTGGTCACCAGTTCAAAAGAGACCAGGTCTACCAGTTATGGCCAGTCGTCACCAGTTCAAAACAGACCAGGTCTACCAGTTATGGCCGGTCGTTACCGGTTCAAAACAGACCTGATCTATCACTTATGGTCAGTCGTCACTGGTTCAAAAACAAGGCCAGGCCTACCAGTTGTGGCCAGTCGTTACCGGTTTGAAACAGACCAGGCATTCCAGTTGTGGCCAGTCGTTACCGGTTCAAAATAGACCAGGCATACCGGTTGTGGCTAGTCATTACCGGTTCAAAACACACCAGTTCTACCAGTAATGGCCAGTCGTTATCGGTTCGAAATAGACCAGGCATACCAGTTGTAGACATTCGTCACCGGTTCAAAATAGACCAGGCCTACCAGTCATGGCCGGTCATTACCGGTTCAAAAACAGACCAGGCATACCAGTTATGGCCATTCGTCACCAGTTCAAAACAGACCAGGCCTATCAGTTGTAACCAGTCGTTACCGGCTCAAAACAGACCAGGCATACTAGTTGTGGCCAGTCATTACCGGTTCAAAACAGACCAGGCATACCGTTTATGGCCATTCATCATCGGTTCAAAACAGACCAGGCCTATCAATTGTACCAGTCGTTACCGGCTCAAAACAGAACAGGCATACCAGTTGTGGCCAGTCGTTAACGGTTCAAAACAGACCAGGCATACCAGTTGTGGCCAGTACCAGTTGTGGCCAGTCGTTACCGGTTCAAAACAGACCAGGCATATCACTTGTGGCCAGCCGTCATCAGTTTTAAAGGGGCACTATGTATGACGAGTGGCTGCCGGGTGTAATCAGCCATTGCTTGTGGTGTAAAGGGGCACTAGGTATGGCGAGTGGCTGCCGGGTGTAATCAGCTATAGCTTGTGGTGTAAAGGGGCACTAAGTATGGCGAGTGGCTGCCGGGTGTAATCAGCCATTGCCTGTGGTGTGCGATGAGAGCGCTGATGACTGTCGACGTGTCACGAGCACCTGGTGACTTACCTGAGAATAGCTGTGATGTCCTTATACACGGAGGGACTGGACCAGGGGAGGGAGGAGGTGTGCAGATGCTCAGTGCTTGACAGCCCTGCTCCACAAACATTCACATTGATTCTCGTCATAGGGTATGTTGAGACTGTGCGCTTGTCAATCATTATCATCAGAGAGAGGAGAGAGAGAGAGGAGAGAGAGAGAGAGAGAGAGAGAGAGAGAGAGAGAGGAGAGAGAGAGACCAACAGACAGACAGACAGACAGAGACAGAGAGAGACAGAGACAGAGAGAGAACGGATGAAAGAACGAACCTTTTTTTCTTTAATGAGGGACAAGAATAAACAAACAGAGCCTTTTTTTCACATCAGATAAAGAAATTCAAGACGAACACAACTGTGGAAAGAAAAAAGTATAACAAATGATCGAAATATCAAACTCCAAAACGATATTCAATATACATGAAATGTTAATACATGCGCTGGGGCGACAAAATAGTTGGGGGAAGGGGGGAGGGGTGAAGACGTGGAGGCGATAGTGAAAGAGAAAGATAAGGGTAGAGAGCGCAGAGTGAGTGAGGGGCAGGTAGATGCTGAAGGAGAAGAAGGGAAAAAAAGAGGCGGGGGGGGGGGGGGGGGGGGGTGTGTGCAGGGGATATAGAAATTAACAAAGCAAGGCATAAAAATTTCCATAAGTAATGAAATTGAAAAGCCATATAATAAACAAGGATACTATAATAAGGGCACAATGCACACACAATGCATACACAATAAAATGAAAGCAAAACACATGACAGAGAGAGAGAGACAGAGACAGAGACACAGAGAGACAGAGAGAGAGAAAGAGAGAGAGAGAGAGGAGAGAGAGAGAGAGAGAGAGAGAGGAGAGAGAGAGAGAGAGAGAGAGCACGATTACAATAGTTGTACAAGGCAAAGAAATGGGACAAGAGAATTACATTGTGCTGGATATATGAGAATTACATTATGCTGGATATAAGAGAATTACATTGTGCTGGATATATGAGAATTACATTATGCTGGATATATGAGAATTACATTGTGCTGGATATATGAGAATTGCATTATGCTGGATATATGAGAATTACATTATGCTGGATATATGAGAATTACATTATGCTGGATATATGAGAATTACATTGTGCTGGATATATGAGAATTACATTGTGCTGGATATATGAGAATTACATTATGCTGGATATATGAGAATTACATTATGCTGGATATATGAGAATTACATTATGCTGGATATATGAGAATTACATTGTGCTGGATATATGAGAATTACATTATGCTGGATATATGAGAATTACATTATGCTGGATATATGAGAATTACATTATGCTGGATATATGAGAATTACATTATGCTGGATATATGAGAATTACATTGTGCGGATATATGAGAATTACATTATGCTGGATATATGAGAATTACATTATGCTGGATATATGCACAAAAATGAACAGTTGGAGGTAAGAATGACATACATATACAGTCAGGACAAAACACGGTAGGTGAGAGATAACAGGTGGCTGAAGAGATCGAAATGAGGGAAATGAGAGTAGAGAGACAGACAGAAGACAGAGAGGGGAGAAGGATAGGGTGGGAGAAAGGCAAGATGAGACGGGGGGGGGGGGGGGGATGGGTTACCTTAAATAGAAACAGAGGAGTAAGATTCATTCTCCTGAGCTGAAAAATTCGCTAATAAGCTGTTTTCGAAATGTTCACTTCAACACATTCAGGCTTGAGTCAATATTTAAAGTAGCTCAGATTGTGTGCCAAAAGAATCAATAAATGAGACTCGATTTGAAAAGGTCGATTCCAGCCAGAGGTACAATGAGTTTATGCACATGGCGATGATTATGGGCAATACATTTTCTGGTTAATTGACGGTGGAGCACAACCTGATAGAATTTTTTAACATGAAAATAGCTTTATTAGATGACAGAATATCCAGTGAAACATGGTCAGAATCCACGAGATTCGCATATTTAGTGAGGATTAGGTCAAGATCACGTGGATGAAGACTCGATAAGATTTTAAAACATTTTCACTAGCTAGGTCCCAGACAGTTGAGGTGCAATTTATATGTGACTCAATGAATGGCATCGGAAGACATTTTCCGAGAATGCGAAACTAGGAAGTGTCTGATTTTAGACAACTGATTAATCTTTTTAGAAACGTACTGTAAGTTATTGTCACATTTCCGACCATGACAGATTGTTATGTATGACAACACCAAGAGTTGTATGGTTTTGAAAACCTTCATCAACATTTTTAGCATTTATGTGGAAAGGAGTAGAACGACAGGAAAGGTTTTGACGTTTCTGTCTCGTGGTAATGATTATAACTTTTCATAAGTTTAGTCTTCAGGGGATGCAGACTTGTGTGGTTTATCTCCGACTGTTTGATTAGTTCATTGCAAAGTAATTGAGATCTGCGCATAACTAGAATCACTAGTATGTATGTCCTGTCGCCTGCGAATAATTCACATTGTGCACCAAGAGTTAAAAGTAGATCATTCAGATAGACTGAAAATAATAAAGGTCATGGAACGGACCCCTGAGGTATACCGTTTTTAATGGATAAAGTCGGAGATACAGATCCATTTATAGCTCCACTTATTTCCTTCCGACAAGAAATGACGTCATGAGTTTTTATGTATTGCAAATCATACCATAAGTCTGAAGATTTCTAAGCAGGAGTATGTGATCAATCCCATCCAAAGCCTTGACAAAGTCGACAATGAGAACTCCAGTTACTTCATTATTATTGATATTTATCAGCCATCTATCAAGTAGAGTGGTTAGAGCTGCATGACAAGAATTGTTAGTCATAAAACCAAACTGAAAAGTGTGAAATAAATTAAAGTTATCCAAATGCTCAAGAAAATGCTTTTTGATATGACTCTATAGGCTTTGAAAAGACTGATAAGATATAGATAGACCTGTAATCAGATAGTTCTGAACGATTACCTGATTTGTTTATTTATTTACCTGGAAAGGAGAGCTGCAAGATCTTTCTGTCAATATCATCCGATCCTCGGGTATTTCTTTGTTCCAAATGAACGAGAGAATTTGTATACTTTGTATATAGCTATTGGAAGTATATTAAGATCGATAGAAAGATCTTTTGATGGACAGCAAAAAAAAAAAAAAAAAAGCTGTAAATGAGTAAGACAGTTGTGTGCAGATCCATCAGCGTAAATGATTGATCTCGCAATTTCAAAGAAATGGACAATAAACTTTTCTGGGGTTAGATTTCTAATCGACGTACTCTTTACATCAGCATGTTTGTCAGTTACTTGGTTTATAGCTCTCTATATCAATTTACTATCGGATTTCGAGGAGACAAGATCCTGAAGATATTTCTTTTCAGATGCCCTTTTTAGGTAATTTACATGATTTCTTCGTTTAACGAGCACTTTCTCTCACCCAGGAAGCAAAAAGTGAATCTATCAAATCCATTGCATCTTGAACATCTCGGGCTAGCCGGGGTGGTCTTAATGGTTTAGTTTTAAAAAACGGTGCGTGTTTACTGTAAACGTCGAGGAAGCTGTGATACCATACTTCGAAAGCTTCATCAGGATTCGTAATCTGGTATACATAGGAGAGATATGAGTTGTTTAGAACAAACAGAAACGCATTCGGGTCAAAATGTGACATTTTTCTATAATGATTCTCAGGAAATTGTATGCCTTTCCTCAACTAAGTAAGACACACTGACAAACTGATCACTGTAACTGAAAATTGGTGAGCACATTTCTACTGTTATTTGTTTCAGATGTATAGACGTGGTCAGTGAATGTCTTTGAAGTTTTTGAGACTCTCGTTAGCCTATCGATTAACTGAGTCAGAAAAAATGATTCAAATGAGAGAGAGAAGAAGAAGAAGAAGAAAGAAGAAGAAGAAGAACTCTCGTTGACCTGTCGATTGAATAAGTCAGAGACAAGGGAGAAGAAGATATTAAGACTTGTTGAGTTTAAACGCTAAAAACCTGATCAACCTTTACTTCCAGAGAGAATCTTTGAGACGTATGAGTTTGAGACAACATTTTTATGAAGTTTCGAGATATTTAAGGACGTTTTATATGTTGGATCCAAACTAATGGAGGCATGATCACTATCAATATCGAAACCACGATAATTAATGAAAATAACAACAACAACAATATTGAATAACAGTAATTATAATAATGATGATGAATGATGATGAGATGTTGATGATGATGATGAGGAGGATGATGATGATGATGATGATGATGATGACGACGATGACGATGACGACGACAATGACGACGACAACAACAACAACAACAACAAAAACAACATTAATGACAATAACAGTAATAATGATAATAATAACAACAACAATCATCATCATCATAAGAAGAAGAAGAATGATAACGATGATGATGATGACGACGACGCCGACGACAACAACAACAACAACAACAATAATGATAATAATAATATTAATAATAATAATGATAATAATAATGATGATGATGATGATGATGATGATGATGATGATAGTAGTTGTAGTAATAATAATCATCATCATCATCATCATAGTAATAATAATCATAATGATAATAATCATAATGATAGTAGTAACATTAATGATAGTAGTAATAATAATTACAATAATAATAGTAATAATGATGATAAAATAATAATAACAATAATAATAATGATGATCATGTAACTATACGTTTATATCTATCTATCTATCTCTCTATCTATGTATATGATTGGGGGAGAGAGAGAGAGAGAGAGAGAGAGGAGAGAGAGAGAGAGAGAGAGAGAGACAGACAGACAGACAGACAGACAGACAGACAGAGACAGACAGACAGACAGAGAGTCAAAGAGACAGAGCGAGAGAGGTGGAGGTGATATTACAGTTGATCCATGAAATCTTGCAGAAGAGGTCAGCCTGGTGGCACAACTCTTTCCGTACGACCTCTCTGGACACGACCACAACCGCCCCCCTGCCTGAAACACCAAACACCACTGACGTCATTAACAACACCACCACCCCTCTGCCTGCAACGCCACTCACCACTGACGTCATTAACATCACCAACACCCTGCCTGCGACACCACCACCACTGACGTCATTAACACTACTACTGCCCCTCCCTGCAACACCACCCACCACTGACGTCATTAACACTACTACTGCCCCTCCCTGCAACACCACCCACCACTGACGTCATTAACACCACTACTGCCCCTCTGCCCACAACACCACCCACCACTGACGTCATTAACATCACTACTGCCCCTCTGCCCACAACACCACCCACCACTGACGTCATTAACACCACTACTACCCCTCTGCCCACAACACCACACACCACTGATGTCATTAACACCACTACTGCCCCTCTGCCCACAACACACCCACCACTGACGTCATTAACACCACTACTGCCCCTTTGCCCGCAACACCACCCCACTGACGTCATTAACACCAACTGCCCCTTTGCCGCAACACCACCCACCACTGACGTCATTAACACCACTACTGCCCATTTGCCCGCAACACCACACACCACTGATGTCATTAACACCACTACTGCCCCCTGCCCGCAACACCACACACCACTGACGTCATTAACACCACTACTGCCCCCTGCCCGCAACACCACACACCACTGACGTCATTAACACCACCACTGCTTCTCTGCCCATAACACCACCCAACACTGACGTCATTAACACCACTACAGCCCCTCTGCCCACAACACCATCTACCACTGACGTCATTAACACCACTACAGCCCCTCTGCCCACAACACCACACACCACTGACGTCATTAACACACCACCACCACCCCTACCTGCTTGGACAACGAGCTAGATTTCATAACGGGAGCAGACGGGAGCGTTCGGACAACGCGCTAGATTTCATAACGGGAGCAGACGTATGTGTATGGTACTTTTCCATCACGTACTGACGCCGTGAAAATGCTCGGACAGCCACTACAAGTTGGTGGGGATTTCCCACTATAGTCCACTTATCTGGCACCACTATTTTTGGATGCTGGCACCACTTCTATTTAGAAAGAAAAAGGGACATGCGAGCGGAGAATTGTGAGTGAAACTGACCGATTTTCACAATGGCGGCGTCTGCTAACAACAGCGAGTTTGATGATATTCCTGAGTATTCAGCGGAGGAATGGGATCAAATTACACAAAAAATAGACAGACGGTACTTTACACGCGTGTATTTGTATTTTGGTTAGTCTGTGAGGATCACCAACTATTCCCCGTTTAGTATTTTGTTAGAGACTGGGTTATTTACATGCCTGTCCTGTCTTAAGAAAACTGGTCTGTCTATACTGTGTCAAAATAATGGCTATCTACCTGCCTGTACTTTGTGAAGATCAACAGTCATCTACCTGTCTGTACAGTGTTAGGAGGAGTGGTCATCGAGCTGTCTGTACAGTGTTGATGTCAGAGGTGATCGACCTATCTGTACTGATAGGAGACGTGGTCATCCACCTGTCTGTAGTGTGCTAACATCAGTAATATTCTACCCGTCTGTTTTGTGTTAAGGTCAGTAGTCATCTTCCTGTCTGTACTGTGGTAGGTTGAATGTTTATCTACCTATCTGTACTGTGTTAGGAGGAGTGGTCATCTACCTATCTGTAGTGTTAGGAGGAGTGGTCATCTACTTATCTTTACTGTGTTAGGAGAAGTGGTCATCTACCTATCTGTACAGTGTTAGGAGAAGTGGTCATCTGCCTATCTCTACAGTGTTAGGAGAAGTGGTCATCTACTTATCTGTAGTGTTAGGAGGAGTGGTCATCTACCTATCTTTACTGTGTTAGGAGAAGTGGTCATCTACCTATCTCTACAGTGTTAGGAGGAGTGGTCATCTACTTATCTGTACTGTGTTAGGAGAAGTGGTCATCTACCTATCTGTACAGTGTTAGGAGAAGTGGTCATCTACCTATCTGTACAGTGTTAGGAGCAGTGGTCATCTACCTATCTGTACAGTGTTAGGAGGAGTGGTCATCTACTTATCTGTACAGTGTTATAATCAGTGGTTGCCAACCTGTCTGTACTGTGGAAGGCTGAATGTTTATCTACCTAAATGTACTGAGTTAGTGGGAGTGGTCATCTACCTATCTGTAATGTATCAATATCAGTGGTCATCCACCTGTCTGTACTGTCCTAAGATCAGTGGTTATCATCCTTTCTGTACTGTTGTAGGGTGAGTGACCATCTACTTATCTCTTCTGTGTTAGGGGGAGCGGCCGTGTACTATGGTAAGAGGAGTGGTCGTCTACCTTTCTGTACTCTGTTAGGAAGAGTGGTCATCTGTCTGTGTTGTATTAAGATTAGTGGACATCTACCTCCTGTGCTGTAGCAGGATAAGTGGTATTCTACCTGTCTGTACTGTGTTAAGATCAATGGCTATCTATCTATCTGTACTATGCTAACATCACTGGTTATCTACCTGTCTGTACCGTGTCAGAAAGAGTGGTCATCTACCTGTCTGTACTGTGCTAAGATCAGTGGCTATCTACCTCTCTGTACTGTGGTGGGCTGAGCGGCCATCTATCTGTCTACACTCTTTGTAAGATCAGTTGTTATCTAGCTGTCTGTACTGTGTTAAGATTAGTGGTTATACTTCAAACAAATGTTACTATGTCGCCGAATGAAAGGAACGAACTACTTACAATACTAACACGACGCGTTTCCACCTTTTTGGTCTCGTTCCTCTCGTTCGGCGGCAGAGTAACTTTTCTTTTTAAGTTTCCTGCAGACACTGCACTTTGGAATTGTCGCTACTGTGTTCGGAGGAGTGGTCACCTACATGTCTATGCTGTGTTAGAGGAGTGGTCACCTACATGTCTATGCTGTGTTAGAGGAGTGGCGACCTACCCCTCTGTACTGTGTTAGGAGTGGCCACCTATCTGTATCTAATGTGCTGGAAGGAGTGGTCGCCTACCTGTCTGTACTGTGTTAGAAGGAGTGGTCGCCTACCTGTCTGTACTGTGTTAGGAGTGGTCGCCTACCTGTCTGTGCTGTGTTAGAAGGAGTGGTCATCTACCTGTCTGTACTGTGTTAGAGGAGTGGTCACCTACCTGTCTGTACTGTGTTAGGAGTGGTCGCCTACCTGTCTGTACTATGTTGGAGGAATGGTCAATTACCTGTAAGTATTGTGCTAGGAGGCGTGGTCGCCTACCTGTCTGCATTGTGATAGGAGGAGTGGTCATCTACCTGTCTGTACTGTGTTAGAAGGAGTGGTCATCTACCTGTCTGTACTGTGTTAGGAGGAGTGGTCTCCTCCCTATCTGTGCTGTGTAAGAAGGAGTGGTCACCTACCTGTCTGTACTGTGTTAGAGGAGTGGTCAACTACCTGTGTATACTGTGTTAGGAGGAGTGGTATCCCACCTGTGTGTACTGTGTTATAGGAATGGTCACTTACCTGTATGTATTGTGTTAGGAGGCGTAGTCACTTACCTGTCCTCACTGTGTTAGGAGGAGTGGTCACCTACCTGTCTGTACTGTGTTAAGAGGAGTGTTCACCAACCTGTCTGTACTGTGTTAGGAGGAGAGGTCACTTACCTGTCTGTATTGTGTTAGAAGGAGTGGTCACCTACCTGTCTGTACTGTGTTAGAAGAGTGGCCACCTACCTGTCTGTACAGTGATAGGAGTAGTAGGTCATCTACTTGTCTGTGCTGTGTTACGAGAAGTTGTCACCTACCTGTCTGTACTGTGTTAGGAGGAGTGGTCATCTACCTGTCTGTACTGTGTTATGAGGAGTGGTCATCTACCTGTCTGTACTGTGTTATGAGGAGTGGTCATCTATCTGTCTGTACTGTTTTAGGAGGAGTGGTCACCTACCTGTCTGTACTGTTTTAGGAGCAATGGTCACCTACCTGTCTGTACTGTGTTAGGAGGAGTGGTCATCTACCTGTCTGTACTGTTTTAGGAGGAGTGGTCATCTACCTGTCTGTACTGTTTTAGGAGGAGTGTTCATCTACCTGTCTGTACTGTATTAGGAGGAGTGGTCATCTACCTGTCTGTACTGTTTTAGGAGGAGTGGTCACCTACCTGTCTGTACTGTGTTAGGAGGAGTGGCCACCTACCTGTCTGTACTGTTTTAGGAGGAGTGGTCATCTACCTGTCTGTACTGTTTTAGGAGGAGTGGTCGTCTACCTGTCTGTACTGTTTTAGGAGGAGTGGTCACTTACCTGTCTGTACTGTTTTAGGAGGAGTGGTTACCTACCTGTCTGTACTGTTTTAGGTGAAGTGGTCACCTACCTGTCTGTTCTGTGTTAGGAGTGGTCACCTACCTGTCTGTACTGTGTTAGGAGTGGTCACCTACCTGTCTGTACTGTGTTAGGAGGAGTGGTCACCCACCTGCCTGTACTGTTTTAGGTGAAGTGGTCACCTACCTGTCTGTACTGTTTTAGGTGAAGTGGTCACTTACCTACCTGTACTGTTTTAGGTGAAGTGGTCACCTACCTGCCTGTACTGTTTTAGGTGAAGTGGTCACCTGCCTGCCTGTACTGTTTTAGGTGAAGTGGTCACCTACCTGCCTGTACTGTTTTAGGAGTGGTCACCTATCTGTGCTGAGTTAGGAGGAGTGGTCACCTATCTGTGCTGAGTTAGGAGGAGTGGTCACCTACCTGCCTGTACTGTTTTAGGTGAAGTGGTCACCTACCTGCCTGTACTGTTTTAGGAGGAGTGGTCACCTATCTGTGCTGAGTTAGGAGGAGTGGTCACCTATCTGTGCTGAGTTAGGAAGAGTGGTCACCTATCTGTCTGTGCTGAGTTAGGAGGAGTGGTCACCTATCTGTCTGTGCTGTGTCAGAGGAGTGGTCACCTACCTGCCTGTACTGTTTTAGGAGGAGTGGTCACCTATCTGTGCTGAGTTAGGAGGAGTGGTCACCAATCTGTGCTGAGTTAGGAGGAGTGGTCACCTAACTGTGCTGAGTTAGGAGGAATGGTCACCTGTCTGTGCTGTGTTAGAGGAGTGGTCACCTACCTGCCTGTACTGTTTTAGGAGGAGTGGTCACCTATCTGTGCTGAGTTAGGAGGAATGGTCACCTATCTGTGCTGAGTTAGGAAGAATGGTCACCTAACTGTGCTGAGTTAGGAGTGGTCACCTATCTGTCTGTGCTGAGTTAGGAGGAGTGGTCCCCTACCTGTCTGTACTGTGTTAGGAGGAGTGGTCACCTACCTGTCTGTACTGTGTTAGGAGGAGTGGTCACCTACCTGTCTGTACTGTGCTAGGAGGAGTGGTCACTTACCTGTCTGTACTATGTTAGGAGGAGTGGTCACCTACCTGTCTGTACTATGTTAGGAGGAGTGGTCACCTACCTGTCTGTACTGTGCTAGGAGGAGTGGTCACTTACCTGTCTGTACTATGATAGGAGGAGTGGTCACTTACCTGTCTGTACTGTGTTAGGAGGAGTGGTCGCCTACCTGTCTGTACTGTGCTAGGAGGAGTGGTCACTTACCTGTCTGTACTGTGTTAGAGGAGTGGTCACTTACCTGTCTGTGCTATGTTAGGAGGAGTGGTCACCTACCTGTCTGTACTGTGCTAGGAGGAGTGGTCACTTACCTGTCTGTACTGTGTTAGAGGAGTGGTCACTTACCTGTCTGTGCTATGTTAGGAGGAGTGGTCACCTACCTGTCTGTACTACGTTAGGAGGAGTGGTCACCTACCTGTCTGTACTGTGCTAGGAGGAGTGGTCACTTACCTGTCTGTACTATGTTAGGAGGAGTGGTCACTTACCTGTCTGTACTGTGCTAGGAGGAGTGGTCACTTACCTGTCTGTACTATGTTAGGAGTGGTCACTTACCTGTCTGTACTATGTTAGGAGGAGTGGTCACTTACCTGTCTGTACTATGTTAGGAGGAGTGGTCACTTACCTGTGTCCAGGGTCATCACAGGGCCGTAGATGTGGGACAGACTGTCCAGCCAGCAGTGCAACGGCTGATCCCCTTTCTCTGGCACCTTGCCTGGCAAAGACACAACCGCACAGGTCAAGGTTCAGTCACAGACACACACACACACACACACACACACACACACACACAGCGCGCGCCGCGCGCGCGCGCGACGCCCGCGCCACACACCCACACACACACACACACACACACACATGCAAGCACGCACGCACGCACGCACGTGTGTACGCGCTCGCGCGCGCGCGCACAGACACACACACATACACACAAACACACACTCCACCACCACCAACAACAACACTACTACCACCACCACCACACTACCACACCACCACACCACACTACACGCACATATACACACAGGCATGCATCAGTCGGTCAGTCAGTCAGTCATTCCCCTGGCCGCTGGGGTCATTGAGGGGACGTGATGAGGCAGCCGCCGTTTCTCTCCAGGCTCTTCTGTTGGTAACTGTCGTGAGGAAATCTGGCATGGTCATTTTGGTCCAGTCCTTTATATTTTCGGACCAGCTCTTTCTCTGCCGTCCTCGTCTGCGCCCTTCTTCAACGGTGCCTTGAAGGATGGTTTTGGAGAGGGTGTTGTGACGAATGACGTGGCCAAACCGTGCCATCTTCCGTCGTTTGACGGTTGCCAGAAGTGGTTCGTGGGATCCAACTAGGTTGGTGACCAGGTTCCGCACATAATCATTGGTTTTGTGTTCTTTGTAGGAGATGCGGAGTAGTTTCCTCAGGCACATGGTCTCAAACGCCTGGTTTCGGCCATCAGTGTCCATGTCTCGCAGCCGTATAACAGGATGGCGACCACTAGTGACTTGTAGAGCCGGAATTTTTGTGTGGAATTTGATGTTGCTCTTTCACACCCTGTTCAGTCTGCCATCGCTGCTGATGCGGAGTTGATCCTGATTCGGATTTCTGCTGTGCAGGTGCCATCTTTCGACAGGGTTGCCCCCAAGTACCTGAAGCTGGTCACTTCTTCCAGGGGCTCACCATTCATGGTTATGTTGGCACTGCTGTTAGTCGTGCTGTTGACCATGACCTTTGACTTCTCTGTGCTGACCTCCATGCCGTAGGCATTTGCTCTTGTGACAAGTCTGTTTGTCAGATCCTGGAGCTCGGTGTTGCTGCCTCCCATGAGGTCGATGTCGTCTGCAAAACGAAGGTTGCAGACCGGTCTGCCACCAATGCTGATGGAGGTGTGATGTTCTTCGAGGGTCTCTTGCATGATTCTCTCCAGAAAGATGTTAAAAAGTACTGGAGATAGTATGCACCCTTGTCTGACTTCGATTGTGGTCGGGAAGAACTGGCCCTGCTGGCTGTTGAAGAATACTGTGCTGCTGGAGTGTTTGTAGAGGGCCTGGATGACTTGGACGAGCCTCCCATCAATGGTTGAAGTCTCTGAGAACCTGCCATAGGCCGTTGTGCTACACCCGATCAAATGCCTTCTTAAAGTCGATGAAGTTGTGGAAGAGGTCTTTTTGGTGTTGTAGATGCTTTTCAATCAGGACTCGGCAGTTGGAAATTTGTTCCACAGTGCTCCGCCCTCTTCTAAAACCTGCTTGTTCTTCTGATAGCAATTCCTCAGCCTTGGATTTCGGTCGGTTGAGGATGATGCGAAGCATGACTTTGCTGGGGTGGCTGATCCTATCTGCCGTATTAGAAATGTCCCAATGTTTTTGAGTGGGTCCTCGGATGATCAGATCAAGATGGAGGAACTTTAAAGATCAGCGACCGGTGGATAACAGCCGATGAGGCTCAAAAATTTGATTGACACTGATAAGTTCAAACTAGTATCAGTTCTGACCATTAAATGGAAAATATCCTCTCTCATGGCACTGAGACTGAATCACTTCCTCACAGCAAATGAGTACTGGGATTAGTCTGTTAATGCAGAAGGCATCCATTGAGCGTCTAACTGTGTAGTGCATGCCACTATGATTTGAAAGCAATCCAAAGAATTAAGGCAGAGAAAGGTGCCTTGGCGAGCTGTGGCTCGATCTGGCAAATGCTTTGTGATCAGTTCCACACAAAATGATTTAACTCGTCCTCCATGTGTAGCATGTCCCACCGAACATCCTAGAAACGCCAGAGAGGTACTTCTATAGCTTCTCAGTGAGAATCACCAAAAAAACAGCACAGAACAGACTAGATGAATCTGGAAACTTGCAGAGCAATGGGTTATGCGATTTCTCCAATATAGTTTGTTTTCGCGATGGAGGCCATCTTGGAAGCAGCAAGGAGTGGTACAGGTTCAGCAGACCTGTGTAGTGGATACCAGATGCCCCTCTAAAAGCCTCCATGGCTATGAGACAGTAGTTTCTACATCTTTACAACTCACCCATACATTATACACCCATGGACATGTTAAAATTGACCTTACAACTATTGACATAGTTAAGAGTCACCAAAACATTAACTGAAATAATTAATTGAAATAATCGCACACAGGTACTCTACAATAGACCTATACAGTTATTTATGTGTTAGCAATTACATAACACCCGTTGACCTTTGACAAATTAATCTGCACACACTGAGGTGTAGAAACGTACCTTCCTGGGCAGACTAAGAATGCATGGGTATTCATAATTCTTCAGGCTTCATACTGAACAGAAAATAGTAGATGCACAGAAAAACCTTACACAGACCGACCAGAACAGTCCGACTACTGACAGGAAGTCACGTGACGACTCACCCGTCAGGAAAGGAAGCCAGGCGGAAGTGGAAGGCCCTGGCGGCCGAGTGGGCGGGCAAGGGGCAGACAACCACTGCAGGACAGCCAGGATCAGAAGAGTGACCACCACCAGGGACAGTAACTCCCGGCTCTCCAGGACAGAGAACAGCAACGACTTCCACATCAGGAGGTGTGACTCGCCCGCCGCTATAGGCATCCCTATGACGTCACTTTTATCGTCTGTGATGCAACATGCGTTTCTGTGACGTAGACAATGGTTGGTTTACCGCCATGCTGCACACGATGTCTCTGAAATAAGATCCCACAGAGGGTACAAACAATTACAGGGAACACACAAACAACACCACACACACACACACACACACACACCACACAACACACACACAAAACAGAAGACGAAGAGAGAGAGAGAGAGAGAGAGAGAGAGGAGGGGTCATTAAATAGACAGATAGAGAGGATGGTTTAAAACGCAGGGATTACTACTGTCCACTTCACCTGACTGTGTACAAATCTGACAGTTACAAGGTATGCCTGTCTTAACGAATCCGTCACACAGCATTTGGACACCACCACCACCGGTACTGAATCACAAATATTAACGGCGCCTTTCAGGATAACAGCCACTGGCGAATGACTCACTATTATTACAATTATCATCATTAGCATCATCATTATCATCATCATCGCTGCATCTCCGTTACTGTCTTACAGAGATCGTGATGCAGCGCGATTCCTCTGTTTTCCCTTCACAAACGATGATGCTGTTGTGCCGTTTTCAACGCATGCGGGTCCTCTACAGGCAGGACTGACTCTTGTTTTCTTTCTTCCAACAATGTTGATGTGATGTCCTCAGTATCTGCTTGTCCTACACAACAAAGATATACCTCTCTTTGTTGATTAGGACTGATAATGTGATGTCTGCAAAGCCTGCGTTTTCTACAAAACCCCAGGACAGACCCCTGTTTTATCATCACGAACAATGATGCCAACGCCTGCATGTCCCACAAAACCAGGATAGACCCCTGTTTTCACACCAGATACAATGATCTTAACGCCTGCATATTTTACAAATTCAGGATAGACTCCTGTTTTCTTACCAAAAAAATGGCAACGGCTGCATGTTCTACAAAACCCAGGATAAACCCCTGTTTTCACACCAGAAACAATTATCTTAACGCCTGCATGTTCTACAAATTCAGGATAGACTCCTGTTTTCACACCAGCAACAATGATCTTAACGCCTGCATGTTTACAAATTCAGGATAGACTCCTGTTTTCACACCAGCAACAATGATCTTAACGCCTGCATGTTTGACAAATTCAGGATAGACCCGTTTTCACACCGGCAACAATCATCTTAACGCCTGCATGTTTTTACAAAATTCAGGATAACCCCTGTTTTCTCCTTTCACCACAAACAATGATGTCGATGCCTGCGTGTTCTATGCAGACAGGACCTTTTTTCAACCATTTCTTCTCTTTTTTTTCGCAAACACAGATTTAAACTAGCGTCTAAATACATATGAACTGAAATGGCTTCAGCAAAACACCCTTCACTTCCATCCAAACACTGTGATGTATTATCAGCAAACTGTGAAAGCCATTGTTCTTTCTCTTTCATTTGGATATCGTTAATAAGTGCGTTTGGTCGAATCATCATGGACAAGATTACTGCATTCATTGAATATAAACACAAGGAAGTGAATTAACCTGGCTGATCTCTCGTTCGATCGAAAAACCGTTTTAACTGTTGACTATTCATGCAAATGCGTGCACTAATATTTGTGCTGAACTCCTTATCCATTTTATCACTTGATGACCAAAATTGAAGAATTTGAAACGTTAATAAAAGAGAGAACATGATACCCCGTCAAATGTTTCCTTAAAAATCACCCAATAAGAACAAACTGGGAATATTCCCTTTTCATATGAGCCGCTGTATATTAAAGTATTGAACATTTTAACCGATATATCGTCTTTTCAAAAAGCCTTTTTGGTTTGAATAATTGTAGGTAAGACCCACTTAAGTCCATTGGCTATACAAGAGGATGCAATCAAATGGGCATTATTCAATAAAAGAAATCGGACGCCATTTTTTTTTTAATCAAACATTCCGATTTTTCATCTTAATGGATACAAATAATCGTATCTTATCTTTGTCTGATTGACAATTCTGCCTTCTCATATACCCCATTAAACGACTGTATATCAAAGCTTCTTAAATCAGAAAGAACAGTTTTGTCTGACTGACAATTCTGCCTTCTCATATACCCCATTAAACGACTGTATATCAAAGCTTCTTAAATCAGAAAGAACAGTTTTGTCTGACTGACAATTCTGCCTTCTCATATACCCCATTAAACGACTGTATATCAAAGCTTCTTAAATCAGAAAGAACAGTTTTGTCTGACTGACAATTCTGCCTTCTCATATACCCCATTAAACGACTGTATATCAAAGCTTCTTAAATCAGAAAGAACAGTTTTGTCTGACTGACAATTCTGCCTTCTCATATACCCCATTAAACGACTGTATATCAAAGCTTCTTAAATCAGAAAGAACAGTTTTGTCTGACTGACAATGCTGCCTTCTCATATACCCCATTAAACGACTGTATATCAAAGCTTCTTAAATCAGAAAGAACAGTTTAAAGAAATCCACAATACAGCCATCTGGGTCTGGACTCTTCTGTGTTTAAAATCTGTTTGAGGCACCCTGCAGTATCGCTGTGCGTGTGCGCGCGCGTGTGCGTGTGTGTGTGCGTGTGTGTGTGTGTGTGTGTGTGTGTGTGTGTGTGTGTGTGTGTGTGTGTGTGTGTGATTTAAAAATCAGCTCATCATCTGAAATCGGGTCAGCGTTATCACGATTAACAACAGGAAAAGCATCTTGTTTCATAATGTTTTCAATATGACACCAGAAATACGCTGTATTATATCTAAAGCATATTTCTTATCCTTTTTAAAACTGTTGTTAAATTTCCAGAAAAGTTGGTAATGAAGTAATTGTTCTTTTTTTCACCACAAACAATGATGATGTGACATCGTAAACAAAATTTAATGCATGTTGTACATAGCAAAGACAGACCACCTTTGTTCTCACTACAAGCAATGACGACGTGACACGTTAAACACCTTCATGTCCTACACAACCAGGATGAAACCCTCACCACAAACAGTAATGCTGTGACATTGTAAACGACAGCATGTCGAACACAGCACAGACGCAGGTCACCAATTTTCTCACAACAAACTGCAATGCTGCGAGGTCATCAATACCTACATCTCCGTCACAAAGAGGACAGTCTGTCACTACGTGGAAAGGTGCTTTGACTCTTCACCCACCGACATTTTCTACACAGCGCAACACTCGTGACAGCCTCGAGAACGTCATCGTTTGCATATTTCACTCTCACGTACAGATCACACGGACGTTTCGCCCCAGGCCTAGTAAATCACCGTGCTGATCTGCTCGTTATACAAAAAAAATCAGTGTCAGCGATCCTGGACACCGCTTTAACCCGATGACTGCCTGGGAAATTGAGCACAAAGGCAGACTCCGTCTCTTTGCTCTGTGTAGGGTATGGAAAATGCAGCAATATACAGCAAACAAATGAAGATAATGCAAAAGACTGACGCACATTGTTACTGAAATTAAGGTCAAAATACAAATCGATGCCTACAATGAAGTACAAAGGAACGCCAGCTGAATACACAGTACAGAATAGGCAAGTATATTGTCGACAATTCTGTCTTTTTAAGGGGTTCCAAAAGCTGACATCAAACATGCATGAAATGAACCTTGCCTTGGTCTGTGCTTCGTGTCTTTAAACTGAAAATGATAGAGAATGGTCTGTGCCTTGTGTGTTTAAACTGAAAATGATAGAGAATGGTCTGTGCCTTGTGTGTTTAAACTGAAAATGGTGGAGAATTCGCCGTTCTTTGTGTGTTCAAGTTGAAATGATTGAGAACGGTCGGTGTTTTGTGTGTCTCAAATTAAATAATTGAGAATGGTCGGGTTTTTTTGTGGGTTCGAATTCAAAATAATTGAGAATGGTCGGTGTTTTTGTGCCCAAAATGAAAATGATTGAGAAGAATTGTTTGTGTGTGTGTGTGTGTGTGTGTGTGTGTGTGTGTGTGTGTGTGTGTGTGTGTGTGTGTGTGTGTGTTCAAATTTAAAATGATTCAGAATGGTTGGTGTTTTGTGTGTATAAAAGTAAAATAATTTAGAATGGTCTACCGTGTTTTGTGTGTTCAAATTGAAAATGATTGAGAATGGTTGGTGATTTGTGTGTTCATACTGTAAATGATTGAGAATGGTCGGTGTTTTGTGTGTGTTCAAAATTAAAAAGATTAAGAATGGTCCATGTTTTGTGTGTTTAAACTGAAAATGATGATGATGATGATGATGATGATCATCATCATCATCATCATCATCATCATCATCATCATCATTATCATTATCATCGTCGTCATCATGACCAACAGAAGTGAAACAAAAGTCAAGAAAACAGCCAACAGAAAACCAGACATCGGTTACCAAATTTTCGTGGGAGCAGTGAACAGAAATGAAGGGGTTAAACAGAAACTTGTCCGTGTCATATGCATTATCACATGATGACATTACACTAGAGATATTTTATGTCGCTGCTCTCTCTCTCTCTCTCTCTCTCTCTCTCTCTCTCTCTCTCTCTCTCCCAAGCTTTCCCATCAAGGTCGATACTCTGGTGGAATAATTGTTATGATTAAGAAGAAATTTGAAAAGTACGTTGAACAAATTCAAATACAAAGCCCTCATGCTGTCATTATTAAAGTTCATAAAGATCTGTTTTCAACTGATCGCCATATAATGCTAATTTGTTCATATATTCATCCACATGATTCTGTGTTTTGGAAAGACCAATACGATGGTTTTGGTTTGGAAGTTTTGGAACAAATCATATTAGACCTTCAACACTCCTACAATGATTTCTACATTCTGTTAACTGGAGATCTCAATTCCAGAACAGGGTGTTGTAATTATTCTTCTGTAGAAGATAATATAGATTTCATCGGCCCAAATGCCTCTGTTGTAAATGAATTTTGTAGAAATTCTCAGGACAGTGTTATAAATGTTTTTGGTAACCAGTTGCTTGAAATTTGTAATATATTTGATTGTGTTATTTTAAATGGTCTACGTGAAAAGAATTTTGATGATAGCTGCACTTATATCTCATCTCTAGGCTGTAGTACAGTAGACTACTTTGTAGCATCAAGTGAACTATTTTTATTCATTGATATTGCTGCAGTTGATGTCGAAAGTATTGTAGACTCAGATCATTTGCCAGTTGTAATGCGAGTTGATCTGAAGGTTGTTGGAACTGAAGCGTGCAATGAACAAATGATGAAAGATGAAAGTAGTTCAATAGAAAGAATCAGGTGGAACGATGACAAAAAGGATATTTTTGTCAACAGGCTGAATAGTAATAACATACAGAACAAACTTATATTGGCTTTTAATTTGTTGGATTCCGATGTTGATAATGCATTGACACTGTTTGTTCAAAGCCTAACTGAAGCTAGTGAGTGCATGTCCTTTAAATTTCGTTCTGATCAGAACAAGCGATCAGAATGGTTTGACACAGAATGTGATCAAGCTAAAAAAGAAGCCAGAAGAACGCTGAACCGTTTTAGAAAAACTAAGGAAATAACAGACAAACTGATCTACGTCCAAGAACGGAAAAAGTACAAGCACTTACTGAAAACTAAACGACGAGAGTTCAGGAAGTTGAAAGCAGAATCTCTTGCCAATAATTTATTGAATCCATCATGTTTTTGGAAACAGCTTAAAAATATGGGACATGGCAACAGAGATAAATCCACGAATAACATAAAAACGGTGGATTGGGTTAATCATTTCAAGGCTGTATTCCAAACTGACACAGCTGCACATACTGGCTACTTAGGCCCAGAAATAGATTTAACGGATCATCTGGACCATGTTTTAAACAGAAGTATTTCGGAAGAGGAGGTAAATAGAGCAATAGATAAACTGAAGTCGGGAAAGGCGTGTGGATTAGATGGAATTACAGCTGAAACGCTGAAGAATGGCGGCAGACAGGTTCGCTCTTTTATTATAAAGCTGTTCAACTCAATTTTTGATAAAGGCATCTATCCAAAAGATTGGTCAAAAGCAGTTATAATTCCAATTCATAAAAAGGGAGATCCGAAAAATGTAGATAATTACAGAGGTATATCTTTGCTAAGTATTTTATCCAAATGTTACACTTCTATATTGAACACGAGATTGTACACATGGTTGGAAAACAATCAGTTATTATCAGAAAGCCAAGCTGGGTTCAGAAAAGATTACTCCACCGTTGACCAGATTTTCAATCTGTATGCGATTGTTCAGAAGTGTTTGAGCAAAAAAGGTAAAAAATTGTATGTTGCTTTTGTGGATTTTAAAAAAGCTTTCGATTCGGTTAGACACGATAAGTTAATTGATTGCATCAGAAGTAAAGGAGTAGAGGGGAAGTTTTTTGCGTCTTTAACAGCAATGTACGAATCCCTACTTTCATGTGTTCGTGCAAATTCTGATATATCTGAGTTCTTTGAATGCCCGATTGGTGTGAGACAAGGATGCGTGTTGAGCCCTACATTGTTCTCAATATTTATCAACCAGGTAGCAGATCATATGAGCGAAAGAGGAAGACATGGCGTTCATTTATTGCCAGACCTTATGGAAATATTTATTTTGCTCTTTGCTGATGATGTAGCTCTAATTTCTACAACTCCATGGGGCTTACAAAACCAATTAAATGTATTGAAGTCTTGTTGTGATGACATGCAGTTAACTGTTAACATTGAAAAAACTAAGGTAATGGTGTTTAGGAAAGGTGGGTTTCTTGGAAAACGCGAGCGATGGTATTTCAATGGCCTAAGGTTGGAAGTAGTTAATAATTATTGCTATCTGGGTTTCTGTTTCACAACAAAAATCAGTGCTAAATTAGGTACAGAGCATTTCGTGACCAAGGGTAAGAAAGCTGTTGTGGAGTTAAATCGAGTTTTCCAGAAATATAAAGAAATGAATGCAAGCACGTTCTTTAAGATTTTTGACGTAAGAATCCAACCCATTCTGTTATATTCTTCTGAAATATGGGGCCTACAAAGATTAGAGGAAATAGAGAAAGTACATTTGATGGCCTGCAAAAGATTTCTGGGAGTACCACTAAGGACACCAAATAAAATGGTGTATGGTGACTTGGGACGATACCCACTTTATATTAACTCCTACACTAATTCCCTTAGATACTGGTTTAAACTGTTACGAATGAATCCTGACAGATTCCCATACAATGCTTATTTAATGTTGCTTGATGTGGATAAATCTGGAAAGACATGTTGGGCTTCTCAGATAAGACAAATTCTATGTGAAACTGGATTTAACATTGTGTGGCTGCAGCAGGGTGTTGGAGATGTTAAGGCTTTTTTATGTCTATTTAAACAAAGACTCGTGGATTTCTTTATTCAGGAATGGACTGGATCTATTAGAGATCGAGATAGGTATGATAGTTACAGATCCTTTAAAACCATTTTCGAAAAAGAGAAATATATCAGTTGCATGGATACATATTGCTTTCGAGTCGCTGTTTCACAAGCAAGATTAAATGCTTTGCCACTTAACAACAATGTCCATCGATATAGTAATAACAGCCAAGATAGGTTATGTCCTTTTTGTAATACCAGAATTGAAGATGAATTCCATTTTTTATTCGAGTGCTTCATGTATGATGACCTTAGAATAAAGTTTTTGGGAGATTGTAAATTTTTACCACTCCCTGATTTGCTTAAAGTAAATAATGCCACCCACAGGCATAATTTGTCTAGGTATGTGTTTCATGCTAATAATATTAGGAAGAAAATGACTTCTCAAGGTTGAACATTTACATTTATTTATTTTTGATGTATTGTTTCACTCGCTCCAATTCAGTAGTTTAATTTGCTCAGAGGCCACTACTCTTAACGGCATTGGCTGTGTAACAAGTTAAACTGTGTGATAATCGTGCAGTCTATAAAATGTGTCTTTGCGTTCGTATTCTTATTTGGATTCTAAGCTGTCAAGATGAAAATATTATGACCATTGCTTTGACGCCCCCCCCCCCCCCTCCCCTTCCATTTAATCCATTTATCATCCCTTACCCCTCCCTCCCGATTGTATTGTATTGTGGCCCAAGGCCGAAGTACATTAAACTGCTTCTGAGTTCTGAGTTCTCTCTCTCTCTCTCTCTCTGACACGTCTTAGCTCTCAGTTTTGTTACTTGAACTTGTTCGAAAATTGCATGGAACGTAATCAGTGATTCCTGTATTCCTCGACCTGCATCATCTGATCTCTCTGTTGGAACAAATGGGGCTTCCTGATCTTCGGTTGGCGGGCATGAAAATTCCGAACTCTGTGTGTGTGTGTGTGTGTGTGTGTGTGTGTGTGTGTGTGTGTGTGTGTGTGTGTGAGTGTGTGTGTGTGTGTGTGTGTGTGTGTGTGTGTGTGTGTGTGTGTGTGTGTGTGCATGTGTGTGTGTGTGTGTGTGTGTGTGTGTGTGTGTGTGTGTGTGAGTAAGTGAGTGAGTGAGTGAGTGAGCGTGTGGTGTGTGTGTGTGTGTGTGTGTGTGTGTGTGTGTGTGTGTGTGTGTGTGAAGAACAAGAACAAGAACAAGAACATATTTTATTGCCATATGAAAACCAGAGGTTTTGTGGGGCACAGATGATCAAGTTCAGATATTCAACTAAACTAAACTAATCCCAGCGTTGTCACATCTTGCAACATAACATTAGTAGCAGAAAGAAAAAGCACAGTGTGTATCAGAGTCTGATTAAATTTTCTGTCTCCGAAGAGAAAAACACAACAGGATATACTGGGCAAGTACAGGTTGGAAGCAGTCCAATAACATGAGCTCCGAGGGTTTTGTCATGTTAGTCTGTGGTGGAAAATCAGTTTTTATGATCTTTGTCATCAGGTCATAACGTTGTTGGTCAAATAATTTGCAGTCATCGAGAAAATGTAGTTCGTCCTCAACGACGTGGCATGTCGTGCATAATCTGTCTTCTCTGTCAGTGTTGGTATAACGGCCCCTCTCAATTTGGAGGTCATGGGCACTTATTCGTAATCTAGTTAGTGCTCGTCTGCAATCTGTGTCAGTGTGTTGCTCCAAATAAGCCGCCTGTTTGTATTCGGTAGTAACTGTGGCATAAAATTTGAGCTTGGATGTGCTTTCGTTCTTTTGTTTCTTCCAAAACTCAATATAAAACCTTTCCAGCTTCGCATTGATTAGAAACTTCAGGCCAGTCACACTAAATGTACCCTGATTTTCCCAGACATGCTGCAATCCTATCGTTGACAAGGTTTGTCGTATAAACTTCGTCCATTTGCTTTCTTCGGTGCACTGAGAGATCATTGACTGATAAATCTGTTGTTGATAAGAGTCTTGGTCTGACTCTAATATGTGTATCCAGAATGCGATAGTCTGGGTTATCACTTTAAAAGTAATCGGGAATCTTCCCAGTTCGCCCAAAACCGGTAATGTCATTGCTTTTCTATGAACTCTTAATAATTGCCTGCAGAATTTAATGTGTGCAGTTTCATGTGGGAATTTGTTTGCAAGGCAGGTTTTGAACAATTGCTGCATTTTCTTTTCTCGACATATTTCATCTTTGTATTGGTAAGAGGATGGGAGCCACACCTCTGACCCATATGTGAAGATGGGAGAGACTAACGAGTCAAATAGGGTTGTAACTGTTCTCATATTTACATTTTGACCATAAAACGTTCTCTTCAAGGTATGTGCGGCTTTATTACCCTGTCTTGCTAAGTGTTCTTGGGCTTCTGTAAAATGTCCGTTTTTATGGAAAATGACTCCAAGATATTTATATTGATCTACTGTTTCAATTATGTTTTCACCGCAATTGAAGAATAGTGGTACCTTTGGATCTGATTTGGTGAATACAACGACCTTTGTTTTCTCTGTGTTGATTTTCATTCCCCAGTCTAAACAGTAGTTGTGTAACTGGTTTAATTTACGCTGAAGTCCCTGTTTTGAAGTCGAGAGGATAGCTAAATCATCTGCATACAAAAGACACGGAATTTCGACTTGTTTTAGATCGGAAATTCTTGGGGAATCATGGTCTCTGAGATATCCGACAATGTCATTTATGAATATGTTAAATAACGTTGGGCTAAGGGTATTACCTTGGAGGACACCTTTTTGTATTAATATTTCCTTCGTGAAACCAGATTGGTTTCTTGTACAAACTGTAGCCCCGTTGTACATGTCCTGTATCATTTGGTAGCATTTACCAGTTATTCCCGCTTGCATCATTTTCATCAGTAGGGCTTCGTGCCATATATTATCAAATGCTTTGCTGAAGTCAACAAAACAACAGTAAAGCCTTTTAGTTCTGTCTTTTAGTACCTTATCAACTAGTTTTGACAATATGAATATTTGATCAGTGGTCCGTGATCCCTTTCTGAACCCTGCTTGCTCCTTTGCCAAGAGGTGGTTTGCCTCAAGATAATTCATTATCCTTTCATTTATTATGTTGCAAAACACTTTTCCCAGCGAACTATTCAAAGTTATGCCTCTGTAATTGTTGGGGTTGGACTGGCCGCCTGACTTATAGACTGGGACTGTGATTCCTGTTTTCCAGAGGTCCGGGTATTTTTCTGATTTTAAGATTAAGTTAAACGCATGTTAAGTGCATGTGTGTGTGTGCATTGTGTGTGTGTGTGTGTGTGTGTGTGTGTGTGTGTGTGTGTGTGTGTGTGTGTGTGTGTGTGTGTGCGTGTGTGTATGAGTGAGTGAGTGAGTGAGTGAGTGTGTGTGTGTGTGGGGGGGGGGGGGTGTAGTGTAGTGTGTGCGCGTGTGCGTATGCGTGTGCTTGTGTGTGTGTGTGTGTGTGTGTGTGTGTGTGTGTGTGTGTGTGTGTGTGTGTGTGTGTGTGTGTGTGTGTGTGATATGTGTGTGTGTGTGTGTGTGTGTGTGTGTGTGTGTGTGTGTGTGTACAAATTACCTGCACTGTGGTGTAATAAAAGCATACAGCTAAGAGAGAAATGACAACGACGGCACATAGCGTTGAAACAACTGGTCATCAACGTCACACACACACACACACACACACACACACACACACACACACACACACACCACCACCACCACCACCACCACCACCACCACCACCACCACCACCCTACTTCTTGCCTCCCGTCCACTCACCAACGATGAGGACCTGCTTACTCTACACTCCAAAACCTTATAAGTCACATAGCCGGGTGGGGGTGAGGGGTGGTGGGATGGAGGCATATCACCTGCACACTGAGTTGGGGCGGGAAAGGGGATACTTCCAGTACGTGTAGGAGCCACACCCAGCAGATAAATGGGGCATCCGATCATCTTCATCCTCCCCCTCCCCTCCACTACCCTTGATAGTGAATATAAAGGGGTGGACGGGAGTGTGAGGGACGTGGGGTGTGGAGGCAGGGGAAATGCGGGGTGGGGTGCGGGTCACACATCGCCAGGCCAGTGGTGAAGTTCGTGAGGTGGTGCCCCGCATGATTTGACCAACACACACTGCCGTCAGTGGCTGAACCTTTTGTCAAGTTTTTTAACAGTGAGATACGGATACTGTCTCCCATCGACTTAAAATATTGCTAGCCTTAAAAACCACGAAGTAAAATGGTGTCTCTATGGTGAATGACGCTCCGGCTGTTTGCAAAGGGAAAGGTGTTGCAAGGGGGAGGGGGAAGGGGGGGGGGAAGGAGGGGAGGGGGGAGCCTCTCTTCCCCTGACCAAGCCTTGAGGTAAGCTCTTTTTCTTACCGAATTTTGCCACAAGGAGCTAGAGTAATGTACTTGTCCTTCCACTGTGTCCATCGTTGTTAGTATCAAGGACTACATTGTGAAATCACATGTTATAACAGAGAGAGAGAGAGAGAGAGAGAGAGAGAGAGAGAGAGAGAGGGGAGAGAGAGAGGTTGCCTTCGCTCTCGGGCGCCTACTTATTTTGGGTATTTTAGGCCCTCTTACCATCGGGGATTTTGTTTGTTAGTCGTTGTCGGTTGGGCTGTGACCTGTTGACCCTGTAGCAGGGGTTACGGGACACACTCTTTGTCCGACGATTGTACAGACCTAACAGCCTAAGAGGTCGAAACACGTCGTGTTTTGCCTTGTGATTCGTTTGTCTACGTTTTGGGGCGGAGCCTTATAAATTATTTTACCAACAATGATGCCTGAAGATTCTACTGTCGGTTCCCCCACCCACACCCCGACCAATCGACTTCCCCCAGCTAGAAGAGCGATTCTCTCCCCTAACTTCACTCTGATCCACTTTCCCTCGCTGGAAGAGTGGTTCTTTCCCCTGACTTCACCCTGATCGATTTTTCCTTGCTGGAAGAGTGGTTCCCTCCCATAACTTCACCCTGATCCACTTTCCGTCTCTGGAAGAGCGGTTCTTTCCCCTGACTTCACTCTGATCGACTTTTCCTTGCTGGAAGAGTGGTTCCCTCCCCTGACTTCACCCTGATCGCCTTTCTCCTGCTGGAAGAGTGGTTCCCTCCCTGACTTCACTCTGATCGCCTTTCTCCTGCTGGAAGAGCGGTTATCTCCCCTGACTTTACACTGATCGACTTTCTCCTGCTGGAAGAGCGGTTATCTCCCCTGACTTTACCCTAATCGACTTTCTCCTGCTAGAAGAGTGGTTCTCTCCCCTGACTTTACCCTGACCGACTTTTCCCTGCTGGAAGAGTGGCTTCTCCCCTTGACCCCATTTCATATAGCCTTCTTCCACCCCACCCCCACCCCCACCCCCCTCTCCCACAGAAAGAAAGGTTTATCCCCCAGATCTTACTCACACTGCCTTCTCCATATTGGAAGATTGGTTACCTCCCCTGACTTAAATCAGATCGCCTTCCCAATATTGGGAGATTAGTTACTTCCGCAGACTTCACCCTCTTTGCCTTCTCCATATTGGAAGATGAATGACCTCCCCTGATTTTACCCTGATTGCGTTCTCCATATGGGAAGATAGCTTAACTCCCCTGATTTCACCCTGATCGCCTTCCCTATCTCGGAAGATTGATTACCTCTCCTGATTTGACCCTGATCGCCTTCCCTATCTCGGAAGATCGGTAACCTCCCTTGACTTTACCCTGATCATCTTCCCCATATTCGTAAATTGATTACCTTCCCTGACTTCACCTGATCGCCTTACCCATATTGGAGGATTGGTCATATCCCCTGACTTCACCTTGATAGCTTTCTCCCTATTGGAAGGTTAATTACCTCCCCCGATTTCACCCTGATCGCCTTCTCCATATTAGAAGATTGGTTACCTCCCCTGATTCCAACCTGGTGGCCTTCTCCATATCAGAAGATTGATTATCTCCCATGACCTCCGCCTACTGAAAGTGTTTCATTCCTTTGACGTCACCTTGATCGCCTTCCCGTGGGAAGTCACTGTGCCTTTGCCCATTTTGATGGGCTGGTGTTGTTAGATGAAAAAAATCTATGCAATGTCGGACCCCTCACTGTTGGTAAGGTCTTCTCACATCAGACTTTGTGCGTGGAGGACGACAAAATTGTGACTAGGAGCAGTGAGGAAGCTAGCAAAATCAAAGTGACTGAATGAAATTGGCGACAACGGTTTGGACAAAGCCTGGTCCCAGACTTGTTTGGTTTTGCTGTAGTGTTTCTTTCAGGAAGAAGAATAGGACGTGGACTTGTGTGCATGCCTTTTGGGCTGTAGAAGGGGGTTTTGTTCCTTTCTTCCCTTTCGCGGTGAAGAACGCACATATAAATAGTGCATTATATTTCTCTGCGCCTGTGGACTCACAAAACGTTAAGATCTCACATCTAAAACACCGACTGTGTTCCCGGGTAGGCCTGTTACTCCCTGTGGAAATACTGGTCTGCTCTACTTAATTGTGTCCATTGTTATTCAGGAAATCCTTCAGCCTTATTTCTCACCGTTTCTGTACGAAAGTATATCTTAGTCGTTGCCTGCGTGCAGCTAGAGTTCTGTTGTGACACCGTCCAGAATACGCCGGTTCTGCAGACGGTGAAGGGATACTTTGAGACCATTGCCCGAGTTGTGTTCTGTGAATGTTGTTGTTTTGTGAGTGAATAGTGCAAGTGCGCGAAAGACAGAGAGAATACGTTGGATTTTGATTATACGAGACATTTGAGCTGCCAATTCTGTCTTCATATCTTTTTGTATATCTGTGGGGATGACACTGTATGCGTGATTCAATTAAGAACTCTCTCCTTTTTGATTCTACAACTTTTTGTCAATTACATGCATTCAGACACCCAGACAGACAATTTGTGACAGAGAGGGAGACTGACTGGGCGCATTTTTATAACGTTTTATTAATTAAAAAAGTAACGTGTAACAACGACAGAAGAGTATCTCAAGCATCTGACAGTGTTATGAGAACATTCTACATCTGAAACACTTCATCACTCATGGACACTTACACTTACGACTGAAACACATCATTTCTTAAGGGCCACTTACAACTGAAACACATCATTTCTTAAGGGCCACTTACAACTGAAACACATCATTTCTTAAGGGCCACTTACAACTGAAACACATCACTTCTTAGGGACACTTACAACTGAAACACATCATTTCTTTGAGGGACACTTACAACTAAACCACATCACTTGTTAGGGCCACTTACAACTGAAACACATCATTTCTTAGAGGACACTTACAACTAAACCACATCACTTGTTAGGGCCACTTACAACTGAAATACATCATTTCTTAGGGGACACTTACAACTGAAACACATCACTTCTTAGGGGACACTTACAAGCAAAACACATCATTTCTTAGGGGACACTTCCATCTCAAACACATTGTTTCTTAGGGACACTTACAACTGAAACACATCAGTTCATAGGTACACTTACAACTGAAAACATTTTATGGGCACAACTGAAACATGATTTCTTTGGGAGACACTTACAACTGAAACACATCATTTCCTGGGGAAACGTACAGTTAGAACACAACATTCTCTAGGGAGCACATCATCCCATCTGAAACACATCCTCACCTCAGAAATACATCATCCCATTTGGTACACATTGTCACCTAAAGAATAAATACATCATCCCTCTAAGGAACACATCATTACTTGAGGAAACTTCACCTCTCCTGGAACACATACTCCCCTTGGGATACACAACCTGTGGACTCAGTGCCCCCTTCAGAGGCTTCAACCCGTGTCCCAGGACTACTGGCAGACACAAGGTCCACAAAACACACCAGAGAACCAGCTCTGTGTTGAACTGAACGGGAATCATCAACCACTGCTATGACACAGCATGTCAACTACCCACACAACTTCAATAGAGATGGCTGGAAAGTCGATCTGACGGTGAACACACTATGACACAGCATGTCAACTACCCACACAACTTCAATAAACATGGCTGGAAAGTCGATCTGACGGTCAACACACTGTGACACAGCATGTCAACTACCCACACAACTTCAATAAACATGACTGGAAAGTCGATCTGACTGTGAACACACGAGCACACATTAACAAACCAAATCACACCAGCCGGGCACACACAGATGATATGGTATTTTAGATTTACATCTTCAGAAAGACAGAAGGAATCAAACGGACAAAGAAAGTAACAAGAAAATATCCTTTTGAGAAGACACTACGCAGCACCGTTTTTGCCACATTAATGTCCATAACAAGGCAAGAAGAACTACAGAGATCATTTTGTTATTTCACAAGCGTGTAATGGATATAGGCAACATCAGGACCAACAGCAAAAACACCAGGACCAAAGGCAAAGGGAGGAGGGCAGGGAAGGAGAGAGGTCTGCCGATACAGTTCCAGCAACACGCGATGGCAGGCACAAGACTAAGTGTCAGGCAGCACTCCCAGTAGCGAAGAAGCCCACAAGTTCTCACCTTTGAAAAGAAATGTTGACCACCTATTTCTTCCGAGTCTTGAAGCGCCTCACCCCCACCGTTCAGTTTTTGTTTTTGTTTTTTTTTTAATCCAGTCTCCCTCCTCCTGCCCCCAACCTCACGTGACTCACTCTGCCAATGCCACCCGCTGCCCCTCCCCTCCCCTCTTCTCTTCCCATCTTCTTCCACTTCAAGAGAAGAAATTATGAAATATTGTGACCTAGAATCTTGCTGCTTTCTCTGCCAGTTACGCAGTAACCATATGAGCGTCTCTTAACGTGAAAAATTCATCCCAGATTTGTATTTTCTGTCAGACAATTTTGTTACAGAATCTTTTCTCTTGTGCCAACTAGTGGCTAACATAGTCACACCTGCATTATTAGTGTGATGTAATACTTTGAGGTCACATGCACGGTGGTTTACTGTGCTACATTTAGTCATACAGTTATTAATACCTCCACCACTGCTTGGTCAAAATTGGCACTACAGGGTATAATCTTGATAACATCTAACATAATGTTTGTTACCTTTTTTTTTATCCCATGTCAGCGTATTTAAAGCAACACTTGTAGCATGTAATTACGGTTTCTCTTTAAAACAAAATGACGATAATGTTGTATCGATGTTATGTCTGAAAATGTAAACTGCAGACTGACGTTACGATTTGATGGCATGGGATGGATAACCGTATAGGTGATCACCATATGTATTATTCTGCCAAGTTTGATCACATAAATGCTTCTGTTGCTAGGAAATGCCAACGTTATAGTTTACCATCAAAGCACAAGCACAGGCACGCGCGCGCGCACACATACACACACACGCGCGCGCACGCAAACACACACACCCGAAGCAGCATGATAAGATAGACTCATTTGTAAACACGTGAGTGAGAAAGGACGGTCACATCATTTCTGCTGTCTGCCCTGCTCATCATGACCATCCACGGGCTACCCACAGCAGCTAAGGAACCCCAATGAGTAGAGCGTCTGTGAGAGCAGCCAAAGCAAGGGCCGCAACCCTCTGGTCATTTAGGAATGCTGATTACTGAATGCTGACGGAAATGGCCATCCGACATTAACAGATCCAGGTCCAGACCATATGGAACCGCAACACAGGACTCGGTCATGGACGAGGCCAGAAAGCTTCAGGAAGCAATAAGACACATCAAGAAGAAGAAGAAGAAGAAGAAGAAGGGGAAGGAGGAGGAGAGGAGGAGGGGAGGAGGAGGAGAGGAGGAGGACGACGACGACGACGACGACGACGACGACGACGAGGAGGAGGAGGATGACGAGGACGATGACGAGGAGGAAGGGGAGGTAGAGGAGGAGGCGGAGGAGATGGGTTTAGACAAGAGGAGGAAAAGAGACAGTGCTGTATGGCCAGTCTCTTGGGTTCTCATCATGAACTCCCACGTCCATTGTTTTGGTCATCCACGGACAAAACTACCTCTTCAAGCCGTGTGGCCACGATACAGCACAAAATACAAAATGATCAGTCAGGTTTGCACACCCCACACACACACACACACACACACACACACACACACACACACACACACACAGAGGCATACTCTCTCTCACTCACACAAAAACATTCTCTCTCCTCTCTCTCTCTCTCTCTCTCTCTCTCTCTCTCTCTCTCTCTAAAACAGGATAAATGTAAGAACGGGAAAAAGAGTTATATTTCTGGGCAGATAAAAAAAATCATCTCCGGACAGAAAAAGGATTATCTCACAGAAAAAAAAGTATTCTAGGACAATCACACAATCAGCTGACAGCATAAAAAGCTTTTATCACAACAGAAACAGTTCTCTCGATAAATAAGTATGATTATATATAATTCTCTCGAGTCACAAAAATAGCAACGATCTCATCCACGAATTCCTCTACCCAATATATACAATGTGATACAACGCCCGTGCATTGTACTTTTTTCTGTAAAAGTGAAGTTTTGTTTCCCAGTATGTCATCATCTTTTGATTAATTTGAACAAGACACCCAAATTCCAAATAATCCAGAAAAGTCATGCTGGGGACAGGTCCAAGGCCAGTCTTTTTTCTCCGAACAACACCTACACTTATAAATGGCTCGCTTATTCTTCTGTGGGTTTTTATGTACATCTGATAAATTAGGTATTGAATATTAAAGTTAACTTAATATTATTTACATAAGCGGGTATGATATGGTTTTGCATTCAGTAATTGTATATGTGTGTGTGTGTGTATATATATATATATATATATATATGTGTGTGTGTGTGTGTGTGTGTGTGTGTGTGTGTGTGTGTGTGTGTGTGTGTGTGTGTGTGTGTTCTGAAACGTGACTCAGAAATTACAAGATTTGAAATTAATTAAGTTCATGGAGTAAACTTCCCATTCTGAAATCAAATTCTCTGCCTCTGTCTCTCTCTGTCTGTCTGTCTGTCTGTCTGTCTGTCTGTCTGTCTGTCTCTGTCTCTCTCTCTCTCTTTCTCTCTCTCTTTCTCTCTCTCTCTCCTCCCCTCTCTCTCTCTTTTTGAAAACGTACAAAACCTATTAAAAAAAAAAATAAACAGTTTAATAACCGCAAAATATGAAAAGAAAACCATTTCAATACCCTAACAGTCACAAACAGCAATCATTTCAAAATCTGTCTTTTCTCCAAGATAACAATCATATCTTTTTCAATTGATGAAGTGATTATCCGGAAGTTTGTCTATTCCTTAATCCTAGACTTCTTCTCTTCTCTCTCTCTCTCTCCTCTCTCTCTCTCTCTCCCCGTCATCTTTCTTTCTCTCTCCTTGCACTTGCAACCACCACCACCACCCCCCACCTCTCTACCTGCCCCACCCCATTCCTTCTGTACGCCTCACAGAAATACTCCCCCCCCCCAACAAACACACACGAGCGCATACACAGACACAGACACATATATGCACGTTCTTCTGCTCCCCTCTCTCCACACACACATGCGCGCGCGAGCCCGTGCACGCACGCGCGCGCGCGTGCACACACACACACACACACATGATAACAGTGCTAACAATTACAAAACTACAATCATCACTTTCATTAAACATTTAAATGCGCAAGTTCCTTATTTCTAAACAAAAAAAACAAAAAACAAAAAAACAAAAACAAAAAAAAAAACGCTGGACTTTACGCAATGCTAAAAGATTTCTTTAGTACTTCAAGAAAAAAAGGTCGACCTACCCGCAAACTACTCGTCGCGGATCTTTATGGAATTCCATGAGATCAGAGGAAATGTACATTCATGACTCGAAACAGAATATGACGGGGTAAATGTTTGTGTCGTGTCGTGTCGTGTCGTGTCGTGTCGTGTCGTGTCGTGTCGTGTCGTGTCGTATCGTATCGTATCGTATCGTATCGTATTGTACTCTAATGCATTGTATGGTATTGCGATGTAGTGTACTGTATTGTATTATGTTTGTAATATATTGTATTGCAGACCTGCATACCCAAAAATTGTCTATGGTGCACCTTCTCACATAAACAGGTGAATTTTGGGGGACAAAAACCCTGGTGTATTTCAATTTCGTTTTGAAGCACTTTCAATAGATAATGAAATCTAATATTTCATCAGTTTAGTCACATTTTGCGTTTTTACAAACTAACACGGTCGGGCAGTGCTGACCAAAATGGCGCCGAGTACAAAGGGTAGAACGGACACGCATGCGCAGTCCTTATAAACAACATCCGGTGGTAGGAGTCCACAATTTCAGAACGCAACAAATGTCTGATGTAGTGTACAAAACGAAACTATTTATACAATATTTGCTTGGCGTATTTTTTTCATTTAACAGGTGTATTCATATTCTGTGTAAAATGCTGTACAAAATACGCCCAAAAGCGTATGGATAGTCAGGGTCTGGTATTGTGTGACATTGCACTGCATTACTTTGTATGGCATTAAAATGGATTGAATTGTATTGTAGAACTTCATCATCACAGCCGATTTCTCTGCATGAAATTCAGTATTGTGGGAAAAAGAAGAGTCCACAAAGGGGGGAGGGGGAGGGGGGGAGGGGGAGGGAGGAGGTCATTGTTTTTGTCTAATTTTGCTGATCGATCCCAGTAGATTTGTGTGTGAGCAGAATTCAAGTCGGGGTCGTTCCCAACTTCTGGTCGAACTCCTGAATTCCTGTGATGAGTGCATGCTGCTTAGAGAGCCCGCCTTGAGAGCTCCTCTGAAAGAATAACTGTCAGACCTTTGTTCTGTGAAGGTGTCGTGAGTGGAAGGAACGGAAAGAAAAAAAAAACGTCCAATGTGGATTTGCCATTTTCTTGTTCCTAGATGTCCACAAAACTAGCGGTTCAGTGTTATTGATTTTCCAACATCTGATTTGTTCACTTCATTTGTTCATATGTTTCATGTTTCTTCCTCGTCACAATAAATAATATTACTAATCCGTAAGCCCGTGGTTGCACATGTTATTTTCTCTGGGTTAATAGCCATGGTTTCAAGCAGTGAGGAATGGTTCCATTTTGATTACAATGAGAGAAAAAGGAGCATTGGCACCATACATTGTTCCACAAAGCAGAGGGAAGCAGTAACTTTTGGCACCTTACGTCGTTCACAGAGCAAAGGGGGACAACACAGTCTTGGCATCCTACATAGTACATAGAGCCGACACAAAGGGAGATAACACAGTGTTGGAACCCTACATTGCTGACAATAAAAAGGCGGACAATAATGCTGGCACTCTTTATTTTTCATAGAGCCGCCGACACAAAGGGAGACAAAACAGTGCTAGCACTCTACTTTTTTTTTTTTTTTTAAAGAGCCAGCACAAAGGAGACGACACAGTATTGGGACACCGCGTTGTTCCTGGAGCCAACAACAAGGGAAACAACACAGTCTTGGCACTCGGCAGTTTCAGAGCCAAACCCAAGTTAACACAGTGTTGGCAGGTTACATTGTCTTCAGAGCCGACACAAAACGGTGTTAGCATAATGCATTGTGCACAATGCCATTTACATCTCTTTCATGTTGCAGGTCACCAATTATTGCAGTCATACAGATGTCATATTGCATGTCACTAGTCATTGTAGTGTTGCAGATGTCATGTTGCATGTCACTATTCATTGCGGTCATACAGATGTCATGCTGCATGTCACAAGTCATTGTCGTCATACATATGTCATGTTGCATGTCACCACTCATTGCAGTCATACAGATGTCATGTTGCATGTCACTAGTCATTGTAATCATACAGATGTCATACTGCATGTCACCAGCCATGGTAGTCATACAGGTGTCATGTTGCATGTCACTAGTCATGGTAGTCATACAGATGTCATGTTGCATGTCACTAGTCATTGCAGTCATACAGATGTCATGTTGCATGTCACTAGTCATTGCAGTCATACAGATGTCATGTTGCATGTCACTAGTCATTACAGTCATACAGATGTCATATTGGATGTCACAAGTCATTGTAATCATACAGATGTTATGTTGCATGTCACTAGTCAGTGCAGTCATACAGATGTCATGTTGCATGTCACTAGTGATTGCAGTCATACAGATGTCATGTTGCATGTCACTAGTCATTGCAGTCATACAGATGTCATATTGCATGTCACTAGTCATTGTAATCATACAGATGTCATACTGCATGTCACCAGTCATGGTAGTCATACAGATGTCATATTGCATGTCACTAGTCATGGTAGTCATACAGATGTCATGTTGCATGTCACCAGTCATTGCAGTCATACAGGTGTCATGTTGCATGTCACTAGTCATTACAGTCATACAGATGTCATGTTGCATGTCACCAGTCATTGTAGTCGTGCAGATGTCATGTTGCCTGCCTGTCACCAGTCATGGTAGTCATACAGATGTCATGTTGCATGTCACCAGTCATGGTAGTCATACAGATGTCATGTTGCATGTCACCAGTCAGTGTAGTCATACAGATGTCATGTTGCATGTCACCAGTCAGTGTAGTCATACAGATGCGCTGCATGTCACCAGTCATTGTAGTCATGCGGATGTCATGTTGCATGTTACTAGTCATCGTAGTGATGCAGATGTCACGTTCATGTCACCATTCATTAATGTCTTACAAATGTCTCTCGCCCGTCATATTAGTTATACAGATGTTTGTTACCTTTCATTTTAGTCATACAAATGTCATTTGTCACTATGCTTACACAACAGTTGTGTAGTTATACTGTCACATGGTCCCTGTAGTTATACAACTATTAGACACTCACTCTATTCATACAAATGTCGCATAATCACTGTAGTCAGATCGATACAACTGTCATGGTGTCACGGTAGTTGTACAACTCTCATTTGTTATACAACTGTGTAGTCACTGTATTCTGTAGCAGTCACTCAGTAGTCATTGACGAAGTGGCAATCTTTCTGTTTCTATGGCAGTATCTTGCACGGTGCTACAGCTGGACCTCTCCCCTTCCCCCACCCCCACGTCCCAAGGCTATGGGCGGGGCTAGCAGCAGCAGCAGCAGCACAGCCACTTGAGGCAGGGCTTGGACTTGCTCTCTTTGGGCGGCACCTGCACCCTGGTGAAGGCTAGGAACACCTGCTCCAGCGTGGTCTGGTGCACGTGATAGGCCTGCACCTGCAGCTGCTGCTTGGCCTGCTCCATGGCCGAGAACACCTGCGCCAGGCGCACCTGGGGGTCAGGCACCTGCATATGGGCGTAGCCCTGATGGGAGTCGAAGAGTCGGGCGCTGGGGAATCTCTGCTGGATGAAGGTGACGAAGGGGTCGATGGGGGCGGGGTTTCCGTCAGGCAGGGAGTCCATCTTGGCCACCAGGGTGTAGCCCTGGCCGAACTTGGACTTGAGGTGCTGGGTACTGCCCAAGCAGACGAATCGTCCGTTGACCATGATGGCGATGCGGGTACACAGCGCCTCACACTCCTCCATGCTGCAGAAAAGTAAAAAAAAAGTTATCATTTTCGTTCATCAACATGGTCATCACCATCCACGCCATCATCATGTACACAGCGCCTCATGCTCCTCCATGCTGCATAACATGTGGGAACCCCACGTGAGTTATCATCGTCATCACCATCATCATCATCATTATCATCATTATCACCACCATCATCATCATCATCATCATCATCATCATCATCATCAGATGACCTACCTATGAGAGGTGAGGACCAACGTCCGGCCGCTGGCCCTGAGAGAAGACAGAACGTTCCACAGCTGACGACGTGCTCCAGGGTCCATGCCATCATCATCATCATCAGCATCATCATCATCATCATCATCATCATCATCATCATCATCATCATCATCAGATGACCTACCTATGAGAGGTGAGGACCAAGGTCCGGCCGCTGGCCCTGACAGAAGCCAGACCGTTCCACAGCTGACGACGTGCCCCAGGGTCCATGCCATCATCATCATCATCATCATCATCATCACCATCATCATCAGATGACCTACCTATGAGAGGTGAGGACCAAGGTACGGCCGCTGGCCCTGACAGAAGACAGAACGTTCCACAGCTGACGACGTGCCCCAGGGTCCATGCCGGTGGACGGCTCGTCCAGCAGGATGAAGGGCGGGTCTCCGATCAGAGCCATGGCTGTGCTCAGCTTCCGCTTGTTGCCCCCACTGCACACAGCATTCTGTTATTACCCCCACTGCACACAGCATTCTGTTACTACCCCCCCCCCCCCCTGCACGCAGCATTCTGTCATTATCCCCACTGCACATAGCATTCTGTCATTACCCCCACTGTACACACCATTCTGTTACTACCCCCCCCCCCTGCACACAGCATTCTGTCATTATCCCCATTGCACATAGCATTCTGTCATTATCCCCACTGTACACAGCATTCTGTTATTACCCCCATTGCACACAGCATTCTATTATTACCTCCACTGCACACAGCATTCTGTTACTATCCCCACTGTACACAGCATTTTGTTATTACCCCCACTGTACACAACATTCCGTTATTACCCCCACTGCACACAGCATTCTGTCATTACCCCCATTGCACACAGCATTCTGTTATTACCCCCATTGTGCACAGCATTCCGTTATTACCCCCACTGTACACAGCATTCTGTTATTACCCCCACTGTGCACAGCATTCTGTTATTATCCCCACTGCACACAGCATTCTGTTATTATCCCCACTGCATACACAGCATTCTGTTACAACCCCCCCTGTGCACAGCATTCTGTTATTGTCCCCACTGCATACACAGCATTCTGTTATTACCCCCACTGTACACAGCATTCTGTTATTACCCCCACTGCACACAGCATTCTGTTATTACCCCCACTGCACACAGCATTCTGTTATTACCCCCACTGTACACAGCATTCTGTTATTACCCCCACTGCACACAGCATTCTGTTATTACCCCCACTGCACACAGCATTCTGTTATTACCCCCACTGCACACAGCATTCTGTTATTACCCCCACTGCACACAGCATTCTGTTATTACCCCCACTGCACACAGCATTCTGTTATTACCCCCACTGTGCACAGCATTCTGCTATTACCCCCACTGCACACAGCATTCTGTTATTACCCCCACTGTACACAGCATTCTGTTATTACCCCCACTGTACACAGCATTCTGTTATTAGCCCCACTGTACACAGCATTCTGTTATTACCCCCATTGCACACAGCATTCTGTCATTACCCCCACTGCACACAGCATTCTGTTATTACCCCCACTGCACACAGCATTCTGTTATTACCCCCACTGTACACAGCATTCTGTTATTACCCCCATTGTGCATAGGATTCTGTTATTACCCCCACTGCACACAGCATTCTGTTTTTGCCCCACTGTACACAGCATTCTGTTATTACCCCCATTGTGCATAGGATTCTGTTATTACCCCACTGCACACAGCATTCTGTTTTTGCCTCACTGCACACAGCATTCTGTTGTCATCCCCACTGCATACAGCATTCAGTTTTTGCCCCCACTACACACAGCATTCTGCTTTTACTCCTACTACACACAGCGTCCTATGATTACCTTCACTGCACACACAGCATTCTATGATTACCCCCAGTGCACACAGCATTCTGTTATTACCCCCGCTGCACACAGCATTCTATGATTACCCCCACTTCACACAAAGCATTTTATGCTTACCCCACTATTCACTCAACATTCTATGGTAACCTCTACTGCACGGATGCATTCTATTTATACCCTCCCCTCCCCCACTACACTGCAGCATTCTCTAATCTCCACCGCACAAGCAGCATTCTATGCTTACCCCAATACACACATAGCATTCTATGATAACCCCAACTGCACACACACAACATTCTATAATAACCCTCACTACACACAGGCAGAGAGAGAGAGAGAGAGAGAGAGAGAGAGAGAGAGAGAGAGAGAGAGAGAGAGAGAGAGAGAGAGAGTCGCAAAACGATGGTGGTGGTGGTGATAAATACGATGACGATGACAATGATGGAGATGATGATGGCAGCACCAGTGCAGTCACCTGTAGTCACTGGTCAGCTTGTCGGCATGAGGGCGCAGCAGCAGAACGTCAATCAGGTCGTTGACGCAGGTCTTGATGTGGCTGTCAGGCACCCCTCGCAGTCGACCGTACATGGTCAAGGTCTCCCGCCCCGTCATCTGCTCGATGAGGGCGTCAAACTGTGGACAGTAGCCCATATTGGCCTGCACCTGGACACACATAGTAATCCCTGATTGATTAGTACCTGGACAAAAACAGTAATGACTGATTGATTAGTATCTGGACACACATAGTAATCCCTGATTGATTAGCACCTGGACACACATAGTAATCCCTGATTGATTAACACCTGGACACACATAGTAATACCTGATTGATTAGCACCTGGACACACAGAGTAATCACTGATTGATCAGCACCTGGACACACAGAGTAATCCCTGATTGATTAGCACCTGGACACACAGAGTAATCCCTGATTGATCAGCACTTGGACACACAGAGTAATCACTGATTGATCAGCACCTGGACACACAGAACAATCTTTGATTAATTTGCACGTCTACGCGCAGCAATGATTGTATGATTAGTACCTCTCTCCATTCCACGGTTATTAATTAATTAACACCTCCACACAACAATGACCGAGTGATTAGCACTTCAGCATACAATTATTGATTGATTAAGACATTTACTCCACAATAACTGATTGATTAGCATATTTTCACCTACAATAATCTCTGTTTGATTATCATCTGAATACACACAACAATCACTGATTGATTTGTATCTGTGCACATACAACAATCACTAATTCATCAGTATTTGTGTATGAAACATTCATTGAGTAAACAGCACCTCTACAAACAGTCAATGATTGATTACCACCTGTACACAGCAATCACTGATTGATTACCACCTGTACAGACACAACAATCACTGATCCATTACCACCTGTACACACACAACAATACCTGAAGGATTAATATCTGCAAACACACAATAATCATTGATTGGTTATCACCTGTACACACACAACATTCACTGATCGATTACCACCTGTACACACACACACAACAATCCCTGACTGATTAGTACCTGCAAAAACACAACAATCATTGATTGACTTCCACCTATGTACACACACAACAATCACTGATTGGTTAGCACTTGCACATATAACAGCCATCGATGAGTCTCAACCTCTTGAATGTTCACATAATTCTATCAAACAAGCAGCATAACCTATTTTGCTTGTGTACAGAGATTGATTCCGAATAGCCGTTAATCAGGTTTGGGACCTATGCCCTGGGAACCTTGTTTGCTGTGCTAAATGTTTGTGTGTATGTATGTGTCTGAGGCCAGTCCATTCACTGATGTTGTCCTCCCATTTCTTTCTCTGTCTTCCTCTCCTTCTGTCTCCTCGCACTGTTCCATGGAGAATGGTTTTGGCAAGTCCTGTTGATCTCCATACATTATCATACCTTCTCATTTTCCTTCTTTTTTACTTTGGACAACAGGTTTTCGTGTGGTCCAATGGCTTGTCTTACTCTGGTCTGGACCTCCGAGTTGGTAATGTGGTCTTTGTGTGGAGATACCAAGGAGCTTGCAGAAGCATTCATCTCTAATGCCTGAAGCCTTCTCTCGAGTTCAGCAGTAACAGTCCACGTCTCACAGGCATGGAATAATATGGCAATGACCATGGAGCGCATCCGTCTGATCCTGGAAGTGTTTGTGATGTTTCTGTCATTCCAGATGGGTCTTAGTCTGGCTAGCGCTGCTGTCGTTTGCGCAGCTCTGGAGAGCACTTCAGGTTTTGATTCCTCATCTGAAACACTTGCCTCTAAGCACTTCCATTCTCAGCTGTCTGTCGTTTTTCTCCCTTCATAGCGATGTTAGCGCTGGCGCCGCTAGTGTTGTTGGTAACAAGTTTTGTCTTTTCGGCCATTGCCTAAGAGTGTCTGAGAACCGGGAGGAGTGGAGGAAGCTGGTGGCGAAGTCTTCTTTGACGTCCCAACAGTCTTCAAGATACGGGAGAGGTGATTGGCGATGTGTGTCTGAGATCGTCAGTCTGTATGATGGCAACTTAACTCACAGTCAGTACGGCAGGACACTAACAAATTCTATTACTTCTACTTCATTCGTAGATCTTTCATTTATGTTTCATTTATGCACCTATAGAAAGCCCAACACTAAAAGCACATTTCTGATAGTGGAAACAATTTCAGCTTTTATCTATTTTGAATCGATGACATGCGCAGAGCTGAAATTCTTTCACTTCTATTAAGTTATAGACCTGTCTCTATGTTTTATTGTGTACATCCATCAAATAACAA
>CM065734.1:61152913-61175413 GCA_033310375.1 Conus canariensis
GTCAGATGACTGACCGAAGCCCTTGCAGCAGGGGTTCTTCCTGATCTTGCAGCTGATGGTGTAGTTGATGATGTTGGTGCAGAAGTCGTTGTTGAGGTAGTTGGTGTAGATGTCCATGAAGGCGCGGGCCATGCAGTGGTGGGGGAAGAGGGAGAGGAACACCCAGTTCAGCGTCTTCCCCAACTGCTGCACGTCCGGGATCAGCGCCATCACAAAGACCGTCGTCATGGTGATCAGACCTGTGTCACACACACACACACAACACACACACACACACACACACACACACACACACACACACACACACACACTCACACACACACACACACACACACACACACACACACACACACACACACACACACTCACACACACACACACACACACACACATTTCAAAATTCTGTTCAGTTCTCTGGGTTGGTAGAAGGCCCAGTTTAAACACAGCAGTTAAGCTGTTTGTTTCTTAACTTGTCTTCAACAAAAAAATGTGTGTTGTGTGCATCGCACGTGATCCAAAGACTGTGTATCACGAATTCTAAACTTTAAATGAACATTAGTTCTACACATTATTCCGACTGGCCGAAGAGCTGTTTCAGAACCCGGGGGGAGGGGGGGGGATGGGGGGGGGGGGGGGGGGGGGGGGGGGGGGGGCATTTTGCACACTAATATCTGTGTCAGGAGTAAGGAGACAATTTATTCTCTATAGTCTGTGTTGGTAGTAAGAGAACAATTTGTGCTATATCGTCTGTGTTAGGAGTAAGGGACAGTTTGATTGTATGTCTGTATTAGGAGTAAAGGGATAGTTTGTATTGTACAGTTCGTGTTAGGAGTAAGGGGGGGGGGGTTGTGTTGTACAGTCTGTGTTTGGAGTTGGGGGGGGGGGGGAGTTTGTTTTGAATAGTCTATGTTAGAAGTAAGGGAAAATTTGTATTGTGTTATCTGTATTAGGAGTAAGGGGCAATTTGTGTTGCATAGTCTTGATGGAGTAAGGGCACTTTGTATGGTATAGTCTTATTGGAGTAAGAGGAGAGTGTGTATTGTATAGTCTTGAGGGAGTGAGAGAGCTGTTTGTATTGTATAGTCTTGAGGGAGAAAAGGTACAACTAGTTTTGTACAGTCTGTGTTAGGAGTAAGGGGGTAGTTTTTATTGTATAGCCTGAGTTAGGGGTAAGACGACAATTTTCATTGTATAGTCTTGAGGATGTAAAATGACCATTTGTATTGTGTAGTCTTGAGGGAGTAAGGGGACAGCTAGTTTTGTATAGTCTGTGTTAGGAGTAAGGGGGCAATTTGTGTTGTATAGTCTTATGAGAGTAAAGAAACATTTTGTATAGTCTGTGTTAGGTGTAACGAGATAGTTTGTATTGTGTTGTCTGTATTAGGACTAAGGGGACATTTTGTAATGTTTAGTCTGTGGTCGGAGTAAGGAGACAGTTTGTATTGTATAGTCTTGTGGGAGTAAGGGGACAGTTTGTATTGCACAGTCTGTGGTCGGAGTAAGGGGGCAGTTTGTATTGCATAGCCTGTGGTAGGAGTAAGGGGACAGTTTGTATTGCATAGTCTGTGGTCGAAGTAAGGGAACAGTTTGTATTGCATAGTCTGTGGTCGAAGTAAGGGGGCAGTTTGTATTGCATAGTCTGTGGTCGAAGTAAGGGGCAGTTTGTATTGCATAGTCTGTGGTCGAAGCAAGGGGGCAGTTTGTATTGCATAGTCTTGTGGGAGTAAGGGGCAGTTTGTATTGCATAGTCTGTGGTCGGAGTAAAGAGACAGTTTGTATTGTATAGTCTTGTGGGAGTAAGGGGACAGTTTGTATTGCATAGTCTTGAGGGAGTAAGGGGGCAGTTTGTATTGTATAGTCTGTGTATAGTCTGTGGTCAGAGTAAGGGGACAGTTTGTATTGCATAGTCTGTGGCCAGAGTAAGGAGTTAGTTTGTATTGCATAGTCTTGTGGGAGTAAGGGGTCAGTTTGTATTGCATATTCTGTGGTCGGAGTAAGGGGACATAGTCTTGTGGGAGTTAGGGGACAGTTTGTATTGTATAGTCTGTGGTAGGAGTAAGGGGACATAGTCTTGTGGGAGTAAGGGTCAGTTTGTATTGCATATTCTGTGGTCGGAGTAAGGGGACATAGTCTTGTGGGAGTTAGGGGACAGTTTGTATTGTATAGTCTGTGGTAGGAGTAAGGGGACAGTTTGTATTGCATAGTCTGTGGTAGGAGTAAGGGGACAGTTTGTATTGCATAGTCTGTGGTCGACGTAAGGGGACAGTTTGTATTGTATAGTCTGTGGTCGATGTAAGGGGACAGTTTGTATTGTATAGTCTGTGGTAGGAGTAAGGAGGCAGTTTGTATTGTATAGTCTTATGTGAGTAAGGCGACATTTTGTTTTGTAAAGTCTTGTGGGAGTAAGGGGACATTTTGTTTTGTATAGTCTGTGGTCGGAGTAAGGGGACAGTTTGTATTGCATAGTCTGTGGTCGGAGTAAGGGGACAGTTTGTATTGCATAGTCTTGTGGGAGTAAGGAAGCAGTTTGTATTGCATAGTCTGTGGTCGGAGTAAGGAGACAGTTTGTATTGCATAGTCTGTGGTCGGAGTAAGGGGACAGTTTGTATTGCATAGTCTGTGGTCGGAGTAAGGAGGTAGTTTGTATTGCATAGTCTTGTGGGAGTAAGTGGGCAGTTTGTATTGCATAGTCTGTGGTCGGAGTAAGGAGGCAGTTTGTACTGCATAGTCTGTGGTCGGAGTAAGGGGACAGTTTGTATTGCATAGTCTGTGGTCAGAGTAAGGAGGTAGCTTGTATTGCATAGTCTTGTGGGAGTAAGGGGGCAGTTTGTATTGCATATTCTGTGGTCGGAGTAAGGGGACAGTTTGTATTGCATAGTCTGTGGTCGGAGTAAGGGTACAGTTTGTATTGCATAGTCTGTGGTCGGAGTAAGGGGACAGTTTGTATTGCATAGTCTGTGGTCGGAGTAAGGGGACAGTTTGTATTGCATAGTCTGTGGTCGGAGTAAGGGGACATTTTGTATTTATAGTCTGTGGTCAGAGTAAGGGGACACTTTGTATTGCATAGTCTTGTGGGAGTAAGGGGACAGTTTGTATTGTATAGTCTGTGTTCGGAGTAAGGAGGCAGTTTGTATTGTATAGTCTTGTGGGAGTAAGGGGACAGTTTGTATTGCATAGTCTTGTGGAGTAAGGGGACAGTTTGTATTGTATAGTCTGTGGTAGGAGTAAGGGGACAGTTTGTATTTATAGTCTGTGGTCGGAGTAAGGGGACAGTTTGTATTGTATAGTCTGTGGTCGGAGTAAGGGGACAGTTTGTATTGTATAGTCTTGTGGGAGTAAGGGGACATTTTGCTTTGTAAAGTCTTGAGGGAGGAAGGGGACAGTTTGTATTCTATGGTCTGTGTTAGATGTAAGGGGACAGTTTTGTATTGTAGTCTTGAAGGAGTAAAGGGACAGTTTGCATTACACAGTATGTAGTAGGTGTAAGGGGACAGTTTGTACTGTATAGTCTGTGTCAGGAGTGAGGGGTCACATAGTACTGTATAGTCTGGAGGGAGTAAGGGGGCAATATATATTGTATAGTTTAGAAGTATAGTATAGAAGTAAGGGGGCAATTTGGACTGTATTTTGTTTTGTTGTAGGGGTAAGGAGACTATTGTGTACTGGTTGGCAAGAGTAAAGGGACAATGTGTTTTGTATTATCTGGTTGCAGCAAGAGGGCAACTTCTATTGTTCAGTTTGTAGTTGGAGTAAAGGGGTACATCGTATTGTGTGGTCTTGAGTGGGACTCAGGTAATGATTTGTATTTTATTGTCTGGGAGTAAGAGGCCATTCCGTATTGTATAGTCTAGTAGGAGTAAGGTTACAGTTTGTACTGGGTAGTCTGATGGGAGTAATGGGGACAGTTTGTTTTGTGTCTGGTGGGAGTAGGGTGGTAGTTTGTATTGTATTGTATTGTCCGTGGTGTGTGTACGGTCTTTTTTGTTTTCTATAGTTTCTGGTGGTAGAAAGTGGACATTCTGTAGTGGATAACCTGCGTTGGGAGAAAGCAGACAATTTAAATTACACAGTCTGCGTTGGGAGAAAGCAGAAAATTTAAATTCCAAAGTCTGTGGTGGGAGGAAACAGACAATTTGAATTGTACAGTCTGTGGTGGGAGGAAACAGACAATTTGAATTGTACAGTCTGTGGTGGGAGGAAACAGACAATTTGAATTGTACAGTCTGTGGTGGGAGGAAGCAGACAATTTAAATTCCAAAGTCTGTGGTGGGAGGAAACAGACAATTTGAATTGTACAGTCTGTGGTGGGAGGAAACAGACAATTTGAATTGTACAGTCTGCGTTACGAGAAAGCAGAAAATTTAAATTCCAAAGTCTGTGGTGGGAGGAAACAGACAATTTGAATTGTACAGTCTGTGGTGGGAGGAAACAGACAATTTGAATTGTACAGTCTGCGGTGGGAGGAAGCAAACAATTTGAATTGCACAGTCTGTGGTGGGAGGAAGCAGACAATTTAAATTGTATAGTGTGCAGTGCGAGTTAGGAGATAAATTGTACTGTATAGTTTGTGGTTGTATTAAGGGGACAATTTACACAATACAGACTGGTGGAAGTAAAGGGGGCTGTATGTATAGTTTAGTTTGGTGGGAATAAACGACGGTTTGTAAGGTCTTGTCTTTGGTCAGAGTTATGGGGACAATTGATATTGTGTACTCTTTAGGAGGAGTCAAGGAGAAAGTTGATATTGTGTACTCTTTAGGAGGAGTTAAGGAGAAAGTTGATATTGTGTACTCTTTAGGAGGAGTCAAGGAGAAAGTTGATATTGTGTACTCTTTAGGAGGAGTCAAGGAGAAAGTTGATATTGTGTACTCTTTAGGAGGAGTCAAGGGAAGTTGATATTGTGTACTCTTTAGGAGGAGTCAAGGAGAAGTTGATATTGTGTACTCTTTAGGAGGAGTCAAGGAGAAAGTTGATATTGTGTACTCTTTAGGAGGAGTCAAGGAGAAAGTTGATATTGTGTACTCTTTAGGAGGAGTCAAGGAGAAAGTTGATATTGTGTACTCTTTAGGAGGAGTCAAGGAGAAAGTTGATATTGTGTACTCTTTAGGAGGAGTCAAGGAGAAAGTTGATATTGTGTACTCTTTAGGAGGAGTCAAGGAGAAAGTTGATATTGTGTACTCTTTAGGAGGAGTTAAGGAGAAAGTTGATATTGTGTACTCTTTAGGAGGAGTTAAGGAGAAAGTTGATATTGTGTACTCTTTAGGAGGAGTTAAGGAGAAAGTTGATATTGTGTACTCTTTAGGAGGAGTTAAGGAGAAAGTTGATATTGTGTACTCTTTAGGAGAGTTAAGGAGAAAGTTGATATTGTGTACTCTTTAGGAGGAGTTAAGGAGAAAGTTGATATTGTGTACTCTTTAGGAGGAGTAAGGAGAAAGTTGATATTGTGTACTCTTTAGGAGGAGTTAAGGAGAAAGTTGATATTGTGTACTCTTTAGAGAGTAAGGAGAAAGTTGATATTGTGTACTCTTTAGGGAGTTAGGAGAATTGATATTGTTACTCTTTAGGAGGAGTAAGGAGAAAGTTGATATTGTGTACTCTTTAGGAGGAGTAAGGAGAAAGTTGATATTGTGTACTCTTTAGGAGGAGTTCAAGGAGAAAGTTGATATTGTGTACTCTTTAGGAGGAGTTAAGGAGAAAGTTGATATTGTGTACTCTTTAGGAGGAGTTCAGGAGAAAGTTGATTTGTGTACTCTTTAGGAGGAGTTCAAGGAGAAAGTTGATATTGTGTACTCTTTAGGAGGAGTTAAAGGAGAAAGTTGATATTGTGTACTCTTTAGGAGGAGTCAAGGAGAAAGTTGATATTGTGTACTCTTTAGGAGGAGTCAGGAGAAAGTTGATATTGTGTACTCTTTAGGAGGATTTCAAGGAGAAAGTTGATATTGTGTACTCTTTAGGAGGAGTTAAGGAGAAAGTTGATATTGTGTACTCTTTAGGAGGAGTTCAGGAGAAAGTTGATATTGTGTACTCTTTAGGAGGAGTTCAGGAGAAAGTTGATATTGTGTACTCTTTAGGAGGAGTTAAGGAGAAAGTTGATATTGTGTACTCTTTAGGAGGAGTCAAGGAGAAAGTTGATATTGTGTACTCTTTAGGAGGAGTCAAGGAGAAAGTTGATATTGTGTACTCTTTAGGAGGAGTCAGGAGAAAGTTGATATTGTGTACTCTTTAGGAGGAGTTAAGGAGAAAGTTGATATTGTGTACTCTTTAGGAGGAGTTAAGGAGAAAGTTGATATTGTGTACTCTTTAGGAGATTAAGGAGAAAGTTGATATTGTGTACTCTTTAGGAGGAGTCAAGGAGAAAGTTGATATTGTGTACTCTTTAGGAGGAGTCAAGGAGAAAGTTGATATTGTGTACTCTTTAGGAGGAGTTAAGGAGAAAGTTGATATTGTGTACTCTTTAGGAGGAGTTCAAGGAGAAAGTTGATATTGTGTACTCTTTAGGAGGAGTCAAGGAGAAAGTTGATATTGTGTACTCTTTAGGAGGAGTAAGGAGAAAGTTGATATTGTGTACTCTTTAGGAGGAGTCAAGGAGAAAGTTGATATTGTGTACTCTTTAGGAGGAGTCAAGGAGAAAGTTGATATTGTGTACTCTTTAGGAGGAGTTCAAGGAGAAAGTTGATATTGTGTACTCTTTAGGAGGAGTCAAGGAGAAAGTTGATATTGTGTACTCTTTAGGAGGAGTCAAGGAGAAAGTTGATATTGTGTACTCTTTAGGAGGAGTTCAGGAGAAAGTTGATATTGTGTACTCTTTAGGAGGAGTTAAGGAGAAAGTTGATATTGTATACTCTTTAGGAGGAGTCAAGGAGAAAGTTGATATTGTGTACTCTTTAGGAGGAGTTAAGGAGAATGTTGATATTGTGTACTCTTTAGGAGGAGTTAAGGAGAAAGTTGATATTGTGTACTCTTTAGGAGGAGTTAAGGAGAAAGTTGATATTGTGTACTCTTTAGGAGGAGTCAAGGAGAAAGTTGATATTGTGTACTCTTTAGGAGGAGTCAAGGAGAAAGTTGATATTGTGTACTCTTTAGGAGGAGTTAAGGAGAAAGTTGATATTGTGTACTCTTTAGGAGGAGTCAAGGAGAAAGTTGATATTGTGTACTCTGTGGTGGTACAAGGGACAGTTTCCATCGTATAGTCTGTAGGACAGTATGGGGATAGTCTGTAGGACAGTATGGGGATAGTCTGTAGGACAGTATGGGGATGGTCTGTAGGACAGCATGGGGATAGTCTGTAGGACAGTATGGGGATGGTCTGTAGGACAGTATGGGGATAGTCTGTAGGACAGTATGGGGATTGTCTGTACTATTTCCATCGTATAGTCTGTAGGACAGTATGGGGATGGTCTGTAGGACAGTATGGGGATAGTCTGTACTATTTCCATCGTATAGTCTGTAGGACAGTATGGGGATAGTCTGTACTATTTCCATCGTATAGTCTGTAGGACAGTATGGGGATAGTATGTACTATTTCCATGTATAGTCTGTAGGACGTATGGGGATAGTCTGTAGGACAGTATGGGGATAGTCTGTAGGACAGTATGGGGATAGTCTGTAGGACAGTATGGGGATAGTTGTACTATTTCCATCGTATAGTCTTAGGACAGTATGGGGATAGTCTGTAGACATATGGGATGGTCTGTAGGACAGTATGGGGATAGTCTGTATATTCCATCGTAGTCTTAGGACGTATGTATAGTCTGTAGGACAGTATGGGATAGTCTGTACTATTTCAGGATGAGTCTGTGGACAGTATGGGGATAGTCTGTACTATTTCCATCGTATAGTCTGTAGGGACAGTATGGGATAGTCTGTATATTTCATCGTATAGTCTGTAGGACAGTATGGGATAGTCTGTACTATTTCATCGTATGTCTGTAGGACAGTATGGGGATAGTCTGTACTATTTCCATCGTATAGTCTGTAGGACAGTATGGGAAAAGTCTGTACTATTTCCATCGTATATCTGTAGGACAGTATGGGATAGTTGTACTATTTCCATCGTATAGTCTGTAGGCAGTATGGGATAGTCTGTAGGATAGTGTATGGGGATAGTCGTAGGAACAGTATGGATAGTCTGTAGGAGCAGTATGGGGATAGTCTGTAACTATTTCATCGTATAGTCTGTAGGACAGTATGGGGATAGTCTGTACTATTTCCATCGTATAGTCTGTAGGACAGTATGGGATAGTCTGTAGGACAGTATGGGGATAGTCTGTACTATTTCCATCGTATAGTCTGTAGGACAGTATGGGGATAGTCTGTACTATTTCCATCGTATAGTCTGTAGGACAGTATGGGGATAGTCTGTACTATTTCCATCGTATAGTCTGTAGGACAGTATGGGGATAAAGGTCTGTAGGACAGTATGGGGATAGTCTGTACTATTTCCATCGTATAGTCTGTAGGACAGTATGGGATAGTCTGTACTATTTCCATCGTATAGTCTGTAGGACAGTATGGGGATAGTCTGTACTATTTCCATCGTATAGTCTGTAGGACAGTATGGGGATAGTCTGTACTATTTCCATCGTATAGTCTGTAGGACAGTATGGGGATAGTCTGTACTATTTCCATCGTATAGTCTGTAGGACAGTATGGGGATAGTCTGTACTATTTCCATCGTATAGTCTGTAGGACAGTATGGGGATAGTCTGTACTATTTCCATCGTATAGTCTGTAGGACAGTATGGGGATAGTCTGTACTATATAGTGTGATTGTCAGTAAGAACATGGTTTGTATATTTTAGTCTGTGGTGGCAGTATATGGAAGTTTGTATAAATATTGTATAATTAGTAGTGGGACTAAAGAGACAGTATAATCTTGTGGGAGTATGGGGACAGTGTGTATTGTGTAGTCTGTGGTGGGAGTTAGGGGCCATTTTGTATTAAATAGCCCTACAGGAAAAAAAGCGGGTAGTTTGTATTGTATACTGTGAGAGTATGGAGACAGTTTGTGTTGAAAAGTCTTTGGTGGGAATATAAGAACAACTTGTACTGTTGTCGTTTTTTTGTGGGTGTAAAGAGACATTTTGTACCGTATAATATTTGCTGGTGGAACAGGACAGTTTTTACTGTGCAGTCTTTGGTGACAGTAAGGAGACACATTGTATGGTACAGTCTTGTGGGCGAATGGGACGGTTTGTATTGAACAGTCTTTGGTGTAAGTTGTAAGGCCTGCGATAGTGCTGCCATCACATTGTTGTGAATGAAGACAGACAGTGACTGGAGGAGGTGGGGAAAGAAACGCAGTGAGGATGGCTGTATATATGGCAAAGCTGATTTGACTGTAGTATGAATACCCTGGTGAAAGAAACTATACGTCGTTCCTTCGGCTTTGTCATAAAGCAGTAATCATCATCACATCATTATCATATCATCGTGATAATGTCATAATTATGACGATGGGGAGAATGAAATAGACCAGAATGATCTTAGGCGGTGATGACCAGTGCAGACGTCCAGTGAGCACCGTCAGCTGGATGTGGGGCTCCCCGTCCCCAAGACCCCGAGAGAGCACTGACCGGTGAAGATGCTGAAGACGATGCCGACGACCATGGCAGTGGGAGGCGAGGTGAAGATGAAGTGGGCGAGGTAGACGAAGGGCAGGATGGCCAGGCCATACAGGGCCAGCACCAGAGTCACCAGACCCAGCCGGCCCCCTCCACGTAGGCCTCCGTGCCGTAGGCCAGGAAGACCACCAGCAGCAGCAGGGAGGGCAGCAGGTAGTTGAGGTAATCCCACACCAGGTTGCTCAGCCAGAACACCACCGGACCCACGCCACTCACCACCTGCAGCCACAGGATGGGGAGAGAGGAGGGTGGAAAAGAAATAGTTAAATCATAATCACACATATACAGGACACACACAGACACACACAGACACACACAGACACACACAGACACACACAGACACACACACACACACACACACACACACACACGCACACACACGTGAATGCATACAGTGACGCATGTGTGCAGACTAAGAGAGGATGGTGAGAACAAACGGATATAGAGAGTGACACAACCCTGAGATCTGAAAGGGAGGGAAGGTGATGGACGTAAAGAGGGGAAGGGGACGGAAGACAAGGAGAGACAACGGTATGGACGTCAGCTTGTGCAGACTGTGTTCGGATAGACGTGATGCCGTCCTTCAGAAGGGGACACTCATTTACCCTGCCTCCAAATAAAACCATTCTTGTGATCATCGGGGTCTAAGTACGTAATATCCTGAGTAAGCTGGATCGAAATAGGCACCACTCAACACTGCTGGATTGAATCATTAGCAATGCAGTGCTTCTTCTAGTGAGTTGCTTCACGAAGATCTGGTTTTGTTGTCTGTGTACAAATACCTTGGATCCATCATATCTGATGAAGGCTCAAAGCCTGAGATTGTGGCAAGGATTGCACAAACAGCAGCTGTAGCGGCAAAACTAAAAACTGTATGGACAGACAAAAACCTCAGTCTTCGCTGCAAGACCCACCTATTGCGCTCCCTTGCCCTCTCAGTTTTTCTGTGTGCATGTGAAACTTGGACACTCACAGCAGAGCTACAAAGAAGAATTCTGGCAACTGAAATGAGATGCTACAGAAAGATCTTGGGCATCCATTACACAGACCACGTGACACATGGAGAAATCCATAGAATAATTCAACAAGCAACTAGACCCCATGAAGACCTACTCACAGTCGTCAAGAAGCGGAAATTGAAGTGGTACGGACATGTGTCCCGTTCAGCAGGCCTTGCAAAGACAGTCCTGCAAGGAACAGTCAGAGGAAGCCGCAATAGAGGAAGACAAAGGAAGAGGTGGGAAGACAATATCCGAGAGTGGACTAGAATGAGCCTGACGGAATCTCAGTGAGCGGTGGAGGACAAAGACGGATGGACGGATGGAGGAGAGTGGTGGCCAGATCATCAGGGGTGCCCAAACGACAACAGACGATGCCAAGGGACAGGTGAGGTACAGCAGTTACTGACACTGCGGCAGAGGGGGATATGACTGTGGCTGTGAACGCAGGATCTGGAATGACCAGTATGTGTGGAATGTCACTTTGAGGACAACAGCAACAACTACAACAAACAACTTAAACTGACAACACGCATAGAGAAATACAACCAACCTGCATGTGTTTGGCCCCGGTGAGTCGTTCCTTGACCAGGAAGAAGATGAAGGAGGTGGTGAGGAAGGCCATGCCGATGGAGATGCAGAAGCCCACAGAGAACCCTGTAGCCAGGGAGAGGAACAGGTTGGCCTCAGCGTCCGCTTCCTCGTCCTTGGGCAGGGGGTACACGCCACTGCGTATGTCCACGCTGCTGTTGACGTAATGCTTGGCCAGGGCGTTGAGGGTGAAGGCCAGAGACACGGGCTCCGCGTGGTAAGGCTGGCCGTTGTACCAGCTGGTGGCCCTCAGGGTCTGTTTCTGCGAGGGATCGAACTCCGCTCCTGAACAAAGGACACACGGAGGATTAGGGATACTTTGTGCATTGAATGCTGGACAACGTCATTCTCAATCATGATTAACACAAATTTTGGTGGTGATATGTGTGCATCGCGGTATATCCATGAAGGACAGTCGGTTATGATCAACACTGATGCTGTATGTGCATCATGTTATATCTGTGAAGAAAGCATGGCTGCGCCAATCTCCTCTCACTGTATCCTGCCTAGTGCATGATGGCTACCTAAGCCACTGTCACTGACATGGATAATGGACCTTTCATGTATGTGTGTCGGATTGCCTTTGTGCACATTCACACACAGACCTTCCGCAAAGAAGCTGAATTAGGTGATGGGACCTTGCTTACCTCCTCTACAACCAGGTCTTGCAGGAGAATAACGTTGCCACTCTCCGGCTGAAAATTTGGCCCTGTGACTGAGACTTTAACTTAAACAATGCGATTATGAAGCTTAAACACTGTGTAAAAAACAGTTGCTGAAGCCAATGGACTGTGCCAGTGGCCACATATTCAAAATGTTTTCATGACATGTCCTGAACAACTATGTTCACGAACAGCTCCCAGCTATTCAGCCCAAGAGGAGATCTGAACTCCAAAGCTATTGTACTCACTCTTCCACCACCACCCACCAAACCAAATCACCACCAGCCCTCCCCGTGAGCAGGCGTCAAGATGGCGGCTACTCACCGATGATGAGTCGTTTGTTGTAAGTGCTGGTGCCCAGGTCTGTGGCCTTTTGGATGTAGAACTGGATGAGGGACTCCTGGTTCAAGTCTATCTTCTCCGTGCTGTGGTCACCCCTGAACTGGCGGGCGTACACCTCGGCCACCTGGTCACTGTCACTGCTGGGACTGGAAGGCAGGGGGTTCGTGCCAGGGACTCTCCTCTCTCTCTCTCTCTCTCTCTCTCTCTCTCTCTCTGCCTCTATTTCTCTCTCTCGCCCTGTCTCTCCATCTCCCTCCCTTCCTCCCCCCTCTCTCTCCTCTCTCAGTCTCTCTCCCTCCCTCTCTCCCTTCCCTCCCTCTCTCTCTCTCTCTCCCTCCCTCCCCATCTCCCTCCCCCGTCTCTCTCTCTCCCTTCCTCCCCCTCTCTCTCCTCTCTCAGTCTCTCTCCGTCCCTCTCTCCTCCCCCCCCCTCTCTCTCTTTCTCTCTCTCTCCCTCCCCCTCTCTCTCTTCTCTCTCTCTCCTCCCCCCTCTCTCTCTTTCTCTCTCTCCCTCCCCCCTCTCTCTCTCTTTCTCTCTCTCTCCCTCCCCCCTCTCTCTTTCTCTCTCTCCCTCCCCTCTCTCTCTCTTTCTCTCTCTCTCCCTCCCCCTCTCTCTCTCTTTCTCTCTCTCTCCCTCCCCCTCTCTCTCTCTTTCTCTCTCTCTCCCTCCCCCTCTCTCTCTCTTTCTCTCTCTCTCCCTCCCCCCTCTCTCTCTCTTTTCTTCTCTCCTCTCCCCTCCCCCCCTCTCCTCCTCTTCTCTCTCTCTTTCCCTCCCCCCCTCTCTCTCTTTCTCTCTATTATGCCTTTCTATGATAAATATCACCTAAGCATGCCATCGCCAGCGCCACACAGACACACCCTCTTCCCCTCTCAGTTCCCCCCCCCCCCCCCCTTTCTCTACAAACCTGGTTCCATTACTGTAGGCAATAGTCGTGCGGCCAAAGGGGTCAAGGTTGAAGTCCAACAGAGGCTCCACCAGGGTCTGGGGCCGGGCCTTGTCCACTGCCAGGGCGATGATGGTGAAATGACGGCAGCAGAAGCTGGACCACCGTGATCACCCTGTTCCGCCAGAAGTGCAGGGCCTTCTTCGTCACCAGGCCGCACGCGACTCAGCTGGAGTTTCAGCCTGACAGTTGCTGTACCTGGAAAGGCTGTTGCCACAAACACACACACACACAACACCACACACACACACACACACACACACACACAAGATTCTAAGGACTGGCTATAATCTGTGTGTGTGTGTGTGTGTGTGTGTGTGTGTGTGTGTGTGTGTGTGTGTGTGTGTGTGTGTGTGTGTTTTCATTTACTTGTCTGTTGTTGTTGTTCTTCTTCAGTTTAACGTCTTTTCACTAAGAGTGATATTAGACGTGGGAGGGAGAGAGTGACTGTATGACTGCATGGGTGAAAAGGTGTGTATGTATGTGTGCGTGTGTGTGTGTGTGTGTGTGTGTGTGTGTGTGTGTGTGTGTGTGTGTGTGTGTGTGTACTTGTCTGTCTGTCTGTTTCTGTCTGTCTGTCTGTCTGTCTCTTTCTCTCTGTCCACTTGTTTGTCCGTCTCTTTCTCTCTTTGTCCATCTGCTTGTCCGCCTCTCTCTCTCTCTCTCCTCTCTCTCTCTCTCTCTCTCTCTCTCTGTCCACTTGTTTGTCCGCCTCTTTCTCTCTCTGTCCATATGTTTGTCTGCCTCTCTCTCTCTCTCTCTCTCTCTCTCTCTCTCTCTCTCTCTCTCTCTCTCTCTCTCTCTCTGTTGTCAGCTTCTTATGTGGGTTAACCAATGTCAATCCCTTCTCCTCTTTCTCCCGTTCTCTCCCCCTTCCTTCATGAGACAAACTACTACAGGAAAAACTGTGTCAGAGAGGAGTTTGTAACACTGCGGCCACCAGTGCTTTCCAGGCGGTAATGGGAGCACGCACCCACTCTCCATCACCCTTTATCACCATGAGCAGGTGCTTGTAGAGAACTGCTATGGCGCACAGACTGCCTCTCACACATCAAAGGTATCTGCCACTCATTCATCTGTCATTCATCGGCACGTGTCTTTTGCCGGGAATTCATGGGACAGGCAGAAGTGAGATAACAACTCGGTACTAAATGGCACAAGCTCTCCAGCTTCATGGCGATAATTGTGATTAATGTTGCCGCACTGCCATAAAAATCTTGTGCTGCCAGCAAAAGGCCTATTCACACGCAACGAGTGGCACCTGCTAGGACTCTCGTTCGGCTCACTCAGTCGTCATCTGATCGGATTGCCCCTATCTTACCATGTCAATCTGCAAGCCACCGGCAAGGTGTTGTGGTTGCCCGATCTATTGAAAACCCGGAGTTAGCTAAAATCAGAAGCTGACCAATCGGCTGTCAGAATGGCAACACTCCAGTGCCTCGTGACAATACACCAGGGTTAGTGTGTGTGTGTGTGTGTGTGTGTGTGTGTGTGTTGACAGATGAACGTTTATCTCGCAATCTCCGAGATTCTACATCTGTGATTCACTGTACTGCGTTAAGGTATAAAGCCACTGATATCTAGGTTTCAAAACGGAGTGACTGAGGGCGGAAAACGAAGCAAAATTTAGAGAAGAGGGGGTTAGTTGCCGCCAAGGACATAGACAAACAAAGCACAGGACAAGACACAATGCAGTTCGACCTCTTGGGTCTTCTTCAGGCAAAAACAAATAACATTTAGGACAGTACGAACGAAGAGCGTAGAGATAAGATGGAAGATAAGTGGCTTTACGTTCTTCCTTCGTACTGTCCTAAATGTTATTTGTTTTTGCCTGAAGAAGACCCAAGAGGTCGAAATGCTTTATGTCTTGTCCTGTGCTTTGTTTGTCTGTGTCCTTGGCGGTAACTAACTCCCTCTCTTTCTAAATTTCAGTGATATCTAGTTTTAATCCTATGGCTACGCTTCGCCTTACACTCATTCCTTTAGCATCTATATTGTAATTCCTTCAAATATTTCTTTAAACCTGTTGGGATGATTGATTGATATATTTGCTTCCTGAACTTCACTAACTTGTTTAATTAAACCACATAATTATTTGGCTAGGTTCAAGTTATCTTTCCCTTCAATAGGCTGAGATTTTCTCACTGACAACCCCCTCCTCCCCCCCCCTCCCAGTCTTCCATCCTCCCAGTTCAAATTCTCCCGTTTCAAATTCACTTACACTTTATATCAGGAATTCATGTGGTGATAGTAAAATTAGACGTGTCCAATTGATGCTGGATCTCATTAAGCTGGCTGAGACCTCATATTTCCCTGACATTTCAGACGATGGGTGTGAGGAGATTCCCAGCCACAGATCTCCCATTGACCTAACTGTTCACAGCAAAGCACACAGCCCCACACATCCACTGACCCAGGACATAGAGATCAATCATTCACATCACAACACACAGCCCCACACATCCACTGACCCAGGACATAGAGATCAATCATTCACATCACAACACACAGCCCCACACCTCCAACTGACCCAGGACATAGACATCAATCATTCACATTACAGTACACAGCCCCACACATCCACTGACCCAGGACATAGAGATCAATCATTCACATCACAACACACAGCCCCACACATCCAACTGACCCAGGACATAGACATCAATCATTAACATCACAGCATACAACCCACACATCCACTGACCCAGGACATAGAGATCAATCATTCACATCACAAACACAGCTCCACACATCCAACTGACCCAGGACATAGAGATCAATCATTCGCATCACAACACACAGCCCCACACATCCACTGACCCAGGACATAGAGATCAATCATTCACATTACAGTACACAGCCCCACACATCGAACTGACCCAGGACACAGAGACCAACCATTCACATCACAGTACACAGCCCCACACCTCCAACTGACCAGGACATAGAGATCAATCATTCACATCACACCACACAGCCCCACACATGCATTGACACAGGACATAGAGATCAATCATTCACATAACAACACACAGCCCCACACATCCACTGACACAGGACATAGAGATCAATCATTCACATCACAACACACAGCCCCACACATCCAACTGACCTAGGACATAGAGATCAATAATTCACATCACAACACACAGCCCCACACCTCCAACTGACCCAGGACATAGAGAAAATCATTCACATCACAGTACACAGCCCCACACATCCAACTGACCCAGGACATAGAGATCAATCATTCACATCACAGTACAAGCCCCACACATCCAACTGACCAGGACATAGAGATCAATCATTCACTTCACACACACAGCCCCACACATCCAACTGACTCAGGACATAGAGATCAATCATTCACATTACAGTACACAGCCCCACACATGCAACTGACCCAGGACATAGAGATCAATCATTCACATCACAACACAGCCCCACATCCAACTGACCCAGAATAGAGATCAATCATTCACTTCACACACAGCCCCACACATCCAACTGACCAGGACATAGAGATCAATCATTCACATACAGTACACACAGCCCCACACATCCAACTGACCCAGGACATAGAGATCAATCATTCACATACAACACAGCCCACAATCCAACTGACCCGGACATAGAGATCAATCATTCACATACAGACACAGCCCCACACATCCAACTGACCCAGGACATAGAGATCAATCATTCACATCACAGACACAGCCCACACTCAACTGACCAGGACATAGAGATCAATCATTCACATCACAACACACAGCCCCACACATCCAATGACCAGGACATAGAGATCATCATTCACATCACACACACAGCCCACACATCCAACTGACCAGGACATAGAGATCAATCATTCACATCACAACACACAGCCCCACACATCCAACTGACCAGGACATAGAGATCAATCATTCACATACAGACACAGCCCACACATCCAACTGACCCAGGACATAGAGATCAATCATTCACATACAGTACACAGCCCACACATCCAACTGACCAGGACATAGAGACAATCATTCACATCACAACACACAGCCCCACACATCCAACTGACCAGGACATAGAGATCATCATTCACATTCACACACACAGCCCCACATAACTGACAGGACTAGAGATCAATCATTCACATTACAACACAGCCCACACATCAATGACCCAGGACATAGAGATCAATCATTCACTCACAGACACAGCCCATACATCCAACTGACCAGACATAGAGATCAATCATTCACATCACAGTACAAGCCCACACATCCAACTGACCAGGACATAGAGATCAATCATTCACTTCACACACACAGCCCCACACATCCAACTGACTCAGGACATAGAGATCAATCATTCACATTACAGTACACAGCCCCACCATCACTGACCCAGGACATAGAGATCAATCATTCACATCACAACACACAGCCCACACATCCAATGACCCAGACAATAGAGATCAATCATTCACTTCATAGCACACAGCTCCACACATCCAACTGACTCAGGACATAGAGATCAATCATTCACATTACAGTACACAGCCCCACACATCCAACTGACCAGGACATAGAGAGCAATCATTCACATCACTCAACAGCCCACACATCCAACTGACCTGGACATAGAGATCAATCATTCACATTACAGACACAGCCCACCTCCAACTGACCCAGGACATAGAGATCAATCATTCACATCACAGCACCAACATCCAACTGACCCAGGACATAGAGGCAATCATTCATCACAAACCGCACACATCCAACTGCCAGACATGACACAGTCATTCACTACAACACCGCCCCAACTGCATGACCAGGACATAGAGATCAATCATTCACATTACAGTACACAGCCCACATCATTGACCCAGGACATAGAGATCAATCATTCACATACAGTACACAGCCCACACATCAACTGACCAGGGCATAGAGATCAATCATTTCACATCACAGTACAAGCCCCACACATCCAACTGACTCAGGACATAGAGATCAATCATTCACTCACACACACAGCCCACACATCATGACACAGGACATAGAGATCAATCATTCACATACAACACACAGCCCACACACTCAACTGACCCAGGACTAGAGATCAATCATTCACATCACAGCACACAGCCCACACCTCCAACTGACCCAGGACATAGAGATCAATCATTCACATCAACACACACTCCCACACATCCAACTGACCAGGACTTAGAGATCAATCATTCACATTCAACAGCACAACAGCTACCAGACTACATCCATAGCACATATGACCTGGACATAGAGATCAATCATTCACATTACAGTCACAGCCCCACACTCAACTGACCCAGGACATAGAGATCATCATTCAATCACATACACAGCCACACACATTCAACTGACCCAGGACATAGAGATCAATCATTCACATTACATACACAGCCCCACACATCCAACTGACCCAGGACATAGAGATCATCATTCACATCACAGACACAGCACCACACATCCAACTGACCCAGGACATAGAGATCAATCATTCACATTACAGCACACAGCCCCACACATCCAACTGACCAGGACATAGAGATCAATCATTCACATCACAGCTCACAGCCACCACACCTCCAACTGACCAGGACATAGAGATCAATCATTCACATCACAACACACGCCCACACATCCACTGACCCAGGACATAGAGATCAATCATTCACATCACACACACAGCCCCACACTCCAACTGACCCAGGACATAGAGATCAATCATTCACATCACAGCACACACCCCACTCCAACTGACCCAGGACATAGAGATCAATCATTCACATCACAACACACAGCCCCACACATCCAACTGACCCAGGACATAGAGATCAATCATTCACTTCACAGCACACAGCCCCACATATGCATGACACAGGACGCAGAGATCAACATTCACATTACAGTACACAGCCCACACATGCATTGACCCAGGACATAGAGATCAATCATTCACATCACAACACACAGCCCCACATATGCACTGACCAGGACATAGAGATAATCATTCACATTACAGTACACAGCCCCACACATCCAACTGACCCAGAACATAGAGATCAATCATTCACATCACAGTACACAGCCCCTACATCCAACTGACCCAGGACATAGAGATCAATCATTCACATGACAGCACACAGCCCCACACATCCAACTGACTCAGGACATAGAGATCAATCATTCACATTACAGTACACAGCCCTACACCTCCAACTGACCCAGGACATAGAGATCAATCATTCACATCAAGCCCACACATCCAACTGACCCAGGACATAGAGATCAATCATTCACTTCACAGCACACACCCACATCCAACTGACCCAGGACATAGAGATCAATCATTCACTTCACAGTCCCACACATCCAACTGACCCAGGACATAGAGATCAATCATTCACATCACAGCATACAACCCACACATCCAATGACCAGGACATAGAGATCAATCATTCACATCACAACACACAGCCCCACACATCAATGACCAGGACATAGAGATCAATCATTCACATCACAGCCACACATCCAACTGACCCAGGACATAAAGATCAATCATTCACATCACAGCACACAGCTCCACACCTCCAACTGACCCAGGACATAGAGATCAATCATTCACATCACAGCACACTGCTCCACACATCCAACTGACTAGGACATAGAGATCAATCATTCACATCACAGCACACAGCCCCACACCTCCAACTGACCCAGGACATAGAGATCAATCATTCACATCACAGTACACAGCCCCACACATCCAACTGACCCAGGACATAGAGATCAATTATTCACATCACAGCATACAACCCACACATCCAACTGACCCAAGATGTCCGGTGTGTTTTCGTCAGTGCCAACGTCCATGATGCGGACTGGGGCAGCTGGGAGAGATCTGTGCTGTGATGGCCATTGCGCTGAGGCTTGTCGTTCTCAAAGGCCTTGTTCTCCACCCCCCACCCTCCTTCTCCTCCTCCTCCTCTTCAGTGCTGGCACTCTCCTCCACCCTGTGAGCGATGTACAGAGCAGGAGGAAAGGATGGTGCTGATCACTATGGTAATGGTGATGATGATGATGATGATGATGATGATGAGACGATGATGATGATGATGATGATGATGATGATGATGATGATGATGATGATGATGATGATGATGATGATGGTGGTGATGATGATGATGATGATGATGATGATGATGATGATGATGATGATGATGATGGTGGTGTGGTGATACATGATGATAATGATGATGATGATAATGACGACGACGACGACGACGACGACGACGACGATGATGGTGGTGATGATGATGAGTTTCCTATTTCGGAGAACAATAACATCAAAGTAACTAAGGAACATACATAATATTATTATACAGCTCTATGATTCCTGGATTTAAAAAGATGAACACATTATACCGTACAGGAGTCAGCGCTCCCTGGTGTACTTACAACAGAGAAAACACTAAAACTTTACCGTGGCATTCTGCCTCCTCAGGATTCAACAGTCAGTAATGAACGTACACCAATAAAAGCAATAACATCACTGTTAATTTATACCCTTCACGATTCAACAGTTTGTACAGGACTGACAAGAGACAAGGACGAAGGCCATAACTGTCATGGAACAATTTTCAGGATTCGTCAGAGAGTGCTATGCTGTCTAAATTGGACAGAAAAGACACGTCATGACCACGACTGATACTCAATGACCTGAAAAAGACACAGAACACAGATAAAGACAACAGACCCACACTCACAGACCTGAGGAAGACACAGAACACAGACAATGACAATAGACCCACACTCACAGACCTGAGGAAGACACAGAACACAGATGATGGCAACAGACCCACACTCACAGACCTGACGAAGACACAGAACACAGATAAAGACAACAGACCAACACTAACAAACCTGAGGAAGACATAGAACACAGATAATAACAGACCAACACTCAAAGACCTGAGGAAGACATAGAACACATATAATGGCAACAGACATACACTCACAGACCTGAGGTGAACATAGATCACAATGACAACAGACCAACATTTACATCCCTGAGGAAGATTACAACACAGATAATGACAACGAACTAACACAGATAATGAGAACAGACTAACACTCACAGACCTGAGGAAGACATAGAACACAGATAATGACAACAGAACAACCCTTACATTATTGAGGAAGACATAGAATATAGATAATGACAATAGACCAACACTTACATCCCTGAGGAAGACATAGAATACAGATAATGACAAACCAACACTCGAAGACCTAAAGAAGACATAGAAAACATAAAGCCGACAGACAACACTCAGATACTTGAGGAAGGCATGAAGACAGTTAATGACAACAGACCAACACTCATATACTTGAGGAAGACATAGAACACAGATAATGACAACAGACCAACACTCATATACTTGAGGAAGACATGAAACACAGATAATGACAACAGACCAACACTCATATACTTATGACATAGAACACAGATAATGACAACACTCACAGACCTGGAGAAGACGCAGAACACAGATAATGACAAGAGACCAACACTCGTATACTTGAGGAAGACATAGAACACAGATTAAGAAAACGGACTAACATTCACAGACACGAGAAAGACATAGAACACAATTAATGAGAACGGACAAACACTCGCATACTTTAAGAAGACATCGAACACAGATAACAATAGACCAACACTTACAGACCTGAGGAAGACATAGAACACAGATCATGACAACAGACCAACACTCACAGACCTGAGGAAGACCTAAAACACAGATAATGACAACAGACCAACACTTACAGATTTGAGGAAGACATAGAACACAGATAATGGCAACAGACCAACACTTAGAGACCTGAGGAAGACATAGAACACAGATTATGACAACAGACCAACACACAGATCCAGGGAAGACATAAAGCACAAACACTGACAACAGACCAACGCTTGCTTATCCATGGAAGGAAGAAATAGAACACAGATAACGACAACAGACCAACACTGACAGACCTGAGGAAGACACAACACAGCACTGTATGAGACACACAGAACCCAGACGATGACAACAAAGCAGACCACCTGCAGAAGACATACTTGAGGAAGATCTACAGTACTGAGGAAGACACACCAAACCCAGACAATGACAACAAAGAAGACCAACCAGCAGCAGACATACTTGAGGAAGACACACAGAACCCAGAAAATGACAACAAAGCAGACCACCCTGCAGAAGACATACTTGAGGAAGACACAGAACCCAG
>CM065734.1:61180413-61207913 GCA_033310375.1 Conus canariensis
TCCTCTACCCAAACCCATTTTACCACATACACGTACCACCCATCCTCCACCCAAACCCATTTTACCACATACACATACGACCAATCCTCCACCCTAACCCATTTCACTACATACATACACCACCCATCCTCCACCCAAACCCATTTCACCCCTCACACACACCACCCATCCTCTATCCTAACTCATTTCACCCCATACACATACCAATAATCCTTCATCCTAACTCATTTCACCCCATACACATACCAATAATCCTTCATCCTAACTCATTTCACCCCATACACATACCAATAATCCTTCACCCTAACCCATACACACACCAGCCACCCAATCCCACCCATTTCACCCTCCTAGACAGTCTCTACCCCTTTCTCTCCCTCAAACACCTTCCCACCCCCATTTTGTTAACCTTCCCTAACGGCCAGGGCGGTGCACTGACCTTGGCAAAGAAGTGGAGGTGTTCCTCCTCAAACAGGCTACAAAACCTCATCACTCCTACCCCCTCCCCTCCCCCTTCTCCCTAACGGCCAGGGCGGTTCACTGACCTTGGCAAAGAAGTGGAGGTGTTCCTCCACAGTCAGGCTTCCAAACCCTATCACTCCTACCTCTCCCCTCCCCCTTCTCCCTAACGGCCAGGGCGGTGCCCTGACCCCATCACTCCTACCCCTCCCCTCCCCCTTCTCCCTAACGGCCAGGGCGGTGCCCTGACCCCATCACTCCTACCCCTCCCCTCCCCCTTCTCCCTAACGGCCAGGGCGGTGCACTGACCTTGGCAAAGAAGTGCAGGTGTTCCTCCACAGACAGGCTTCCAAACAGGATGTTGTGCTGAGGACACAGACCCAGGCTCTGGCGGATGCCATCAATGTCTGTGCGGATGTCCAGGTCGTTGATGTACGCCGTGCCGGAGCTGGGCGGGATGAACCCTGTGGGCGCAATTGATTGTGATGATTACCATTGGCCGTGTCATCACCAGTATTGTTAGAGTCTTTGCCATGCAATGTCGAGGCAGAAGGCCTGCTCGTTGATATGCGCTGTGTCAGAGGTGGGCAGGATGAAACGTCGGATCATTTTAACGCCCATCTTGAGCCAAATTTGAGAAGATAAGCGATTGCTCGTTCCTCGATTTCATAGACGTGAATGTTGTTAATCTTGCCCGATGACAACCTAGGAGGTCGAGACGCGTTGTGTTTTGTCTTGAAATTTGTTTGTCCTGTTTATTTAGTGATCTACTTTAAATTTCTCGTGAAATGTGTTTCAATCAATGGATATTACTGTTATGGTGCACAAAAAATAAATCAATAGATAGATACACATATGGACAGATAGATAGATAGATAGATAGATAGATAGATAGATAGATAGATAGATATGTAGATAAATAGATCGATCGATCGATCGATAGATAGATAGATAGATAGACATACCAGGTAATATGTTTTGCTTAAATCTGTCAACTTTCTTGCAAGTGGTTAATACAGCTATTGGAATTCACCAGTTGCAGTGGGCATTGTAAAGGGGAGACAAACAACAAAGAAAGGAGGAGGTGGGGGAGGGGGAAGTGTCGCACCTGTCAACATGGACATGGTGGTGGTCTTGCCAGCCCCATTGTGGCCCAGCAGCACAGTGATCTGCCCTTCGTACATATTCAGCGACAGCTTGTTCACCGCCACTTTGTTCTTCCCGTACACCTGGGGACACACACACACACACACACACACACACACAATATCACAGCTAATTTTATGTTAGGAGGTGATGACGGCCCTCTAAAGCTGCGCTGTGTGTTTGAAGGATTAGTTTTCACGTGCTTGTCACACAGTGAGTAGAACTCAGTGACAGGTACTATGTGTACAGTACAGTCACCCCACTTTGCTCTTGAGCTTACTTAAACGAGTGTTACCTCTCTCCCACAGTTACTTTTGACTTGACCCTTCCCAGAAACACGCCTTATGCTTAGGTCCCCTTCCCAACCCGCTGAGGCAAGATCATGTGCTGTCTTTGTTCTTCTCCATGCTGCCATATACCTGGCTGACAATGTGTTACACCTATTGCAGCAGTAGCATCATTACACTCCTAACAAACGTCTCACGTCATACCTTGCTGAGAATGTGTTACACCTATCGCAGCAGTAGCATCATTTCACTCCCAGCAAACGTCTCACGTCATACCTCGCTGACAATGTGTTACACCTATTGCAGCAGTAGCATCATTACACTCCTAACAAACGTCTCACGTCATACCTTGCTGAGAATGTGTTACACCTATCGCAGCAGTAGCATCATTTCACTCCCAGCAAACGTCTCACGTCATACCTCGCTGACAATGTGTTACACCTATTGCAGCAGTAGCATCATTACACTCCTAACAAACGTCTCACGTCATACCTTGCTGAGAATGTGTTACACCTATCGCAGCAGTAGCATCATTTCACTCCCAGCAAACGTCTCACGTCATACCTCGCTGACAATGTGTTACACCTATTGCAGCAGTAGCATCATTACACTCCTAACAAACGTCTCACGTCATACCTTGCTGAGAATGTGTTACACCTATCGCAGCAGTAGCATCATTTCACTCCCAGCAAACGTCTCACGTCATACCTCGCTGACAATGTGTTACACCTATTGCAGCAGTAGCATCATTACACTCCTAATAAACTTCTCACGTCATACCTTGCTGAGAATGTGTTACACCTATCGCAGCAGTAGCATCATTTCACTCCCAGCAAACGTCTCACGTCATACCTCGCTGACAATGTGTTACACCTATTGCAGCAGTAGCATCATTACACTCCTAATAAACTTCTCACGTCATACCTTGCTGAGAATGTGTTACACCTATCGCAGCAGTAGCATCATTTCACTCCCAGCAAACGTCTCACGTCATACCTCGCTGACAATGTGTTACACCTATTGCAGCAGTAGCATCATTACACTCCTAATAAACTTCTCATGTGATACCTTGCTGAGAATGTGTTACACCTATCGCAGCAGTAGCATCATTTGACTCCTAACAAACGTCTCACATCTTACCTCGCTGACAATGTGTTACACCTATTGCGGCAGTAGCATCATTACACTCCAAACAAACTTCTCACGTCATACCTTGAAGACAGCGTGTTACATCTATTGCAGCAGTATTATCATGAAACTCCTAGGTGTTACATCTATTGCAGCAGTATTATCATGAAACTCCCAAATGTTACATCTATTGCAGCCATATTATCATGAAACTATTAAGTGTTACATCTACTGCAGCAGTATTATTATGAAACTCCAAAATGTTACATCTATTGCAGCAGTATCATCATTACACTTCTAACAATCTTCTCAAGCTATACCTTGATGACAATGTGTTGCATCTGTTGCAGCAGCAGCATCGTTAAACTCCTAACAAACTTTCCACACTATACCCTGATGATTATGTGTTACATCTGTTGCAGCAGCATCGTTAAACTCCTAACAAACTTTCCACACTATACCCTGATGATTATGTGTTACATCTGTTGCAGCAGCATCATTAAACTCCTAACAAACTTTCCACACTATACCCTGATGATTATGTGTTACATCTGTTGCAGCAGCATCGTTAAACTCCTAACAAACTTTCCACACTATACCCTGATGATTATGTGTTACATCTGTTGCAGCAGCATCGTTAAACTCCTAACAAACTTTCCACACTATACCCTGATGATTATGTGTTACATCTGTTGCAGCAGCATCGTTAAACCCCTGACAAACTTTCCACACTATACCCTGATGATTATGTGTTACATCTGTTGCAGCAGCATCATTAAACTCCTAACAAACTTTCCACACTATACCCTGATGATTATGTGTTACCTCTGTTGCAGCAGCATCGTTAAACCCCTGACAAACTTTCCACACTATACCCTGATGATTATGTGTTACCTCTGTTGCAGCAGCATCGTTAAACCCCTGACAAACTTTCCACACTATACCCTGATGATTATGTGTTACATCTGTTGCAGCAGCATCATTAAACTCCTAACAAACTTTCCACACTATACCCTGATGATTATGTGTTACCTCTGTTGCAGCAGCATCGTTAAACCCCTAACAAACTTTCCACACTATACCCTGATGATTATGTGTTACATCTGTTGCAGCAGCACCGTTAAACTCCTAACAAACTTTCCACACTATACCCTGATGATTATGTGTTACATCTGTTGCAGCAGCAGCATCGTTAAACTCCTAACAAACTTTCCACACTATACCCTGATGATTATGTGTTACCTCTGTTGCAGCAGCATCGTTAAACCCCTGACAAACTTTCCACACTATACCCTGATGATTATGTGTTACATCTGTTGCAGCAGCACCGTTAACCCCCTGACAAACTTTCCACACTATACCCTGATGATTATGTGTTACATCTGTTGCAGCAGCATCGTTAACCCCCTGACAAACTTTCCACACTATACCCTGATGATTATGTGTTACATCTGTTGCAGCAGCAGCATCATTAAACTCCTAACAAACTTTCCACACTATACCCTGATGATTATGTGTTACATCTGTTGCAGCAGCATCGTTAAACCCCTGACAAACTTTCCACACTATACCCTGATGATTATGTGTTACATCTGTTGCAGCAGCATCGTTAAACCCCTGACAAACTTTCCACACTATACCCTGATGATTATGTGTTACATCTGTTGCAGCAGCATCATTAAACTCCTAACAAACTTTCCACACTATACCCTGATGATTATGTGTTACATCTGTTGCAGCAGCAGCATCATTAAACTCCTAACAAACTTTCCACACTATACCCTGATGATTATGTGTTACCTCTGTTGCAGCAGCATCGTTAAACCCCTGACAAACTTTCCACACTATACCCTGATGATTATGTGTTACATCTGTTGCAGCAGCATCGTTAACCCCCTGACAAACTTTCCACACTATACCCTGATGACTGTGTGTTCCATCTGACGCAGTACTGTCATTATTCAATTCCTAGTAACGTTCTGGCACATACAATCATCCAGGTATGTCCAGCACCACCTTTGCCAAGACCCCGGTTTGTGGAAAATTGAATAATCCATTACCATCCTTATTCACCTTGCCAACCCCCACCCCCCACCCCCGAACTCTCTCTCTCTCTCTCTCTCTCTCTCTCTCTCTCTCTCTCTCTCTCTCTCTCTCTCTCTCTCGTGTCCGGCTTGATCTAATGTTCCTCCCTGTTAAAACTTCTCTTTTTCCACTCACAGCACGAGCGCTGTTATGAGCATAAACTCAAAGAATGTCGTATTGCGAGCCATTCTTGAGTATTTCTGACAATCCGAGAAAAACAAAGATATTTTTTCTATGTGGTAGTACAGGAAAATTGCTCCTTTTATCACTAATAAGTGAGATGATGTAAGTGAACTTTCATCAAAAGTTACTCTGTCACATTTCAATAGGAACTCGCGTTGATTGAGTTGTACACCTTGGGAACCATACATTCTCCCCTACTGGTCACGTTGCTGTCGATTGTTATTGGGATCACTGTCACTGACACTATTCTCATGCACCATAGAAGTTCTCACTGTCTGCATCAAACAAAAACAGCGAGCGGAAGAATGACAAGATGTTGAAACAAGTGTATCAGCCAGTATGGAATCGAACCTTGGTAAGATTGCAGATTCTGATTCCAGCACGTAGCCCTGACGGTTCCTCTTCGAAGTGCTTGTCTCCCTCATTGTTGGCGGATGTGTACTTGTTGCTTTGCTTTGCCTTGGACGATCCACACCAGTAGCTCTTCTGCAACACCAGAATACTCCACAGTGACAACATATCTCTAACATCTTCAAGCCTGAAAGACCAACACCCCAACCAAATAACGTATGAATTATAGAACACATAGAACGTTTCTGTAACACAAGGCATACTTGACTGTAACAACAGAATTCAAACGCCTAAAAACCTAAAATACTAACACATCCTCCCAAATCACTCGTCTTGCATTATTACACCAGCAGCTCTTCTTGACCACCGAGCTCATGTCCTGTAACAACAGATCTTAAACACCAACAGGCCTTACCACCACTACTGCTTCTGTGATACCTCACCATAGATCATGGCACGACAGCCTCCTCTTATGGAGCAGAATAAGAACTCATAATAAAGTAGAATGGAGAACCCGCCATGAAGTAATATCAGAACTCGCCATGACACAGAATCAGATCTCACCATAAAGTAGAACCAGAATGTATATGTCAGTGGACAGGGAACTTTCCATGGAGCAGAAGTAGACAGGGAACTCACCATTAAGTAGAAGTAGACAGGGAACTCACCATGAAGTAGAAGTAGACAGAAAACTCACTATGAAGTAGAAGTAGACAGGGAACTCACCATGAAGTAGAAGTAGACAGAAAACTCACCATTAAGTTGAAGTAGACAGGGAATTCACAATGAAGTAGAAGTAGACAGAAAACTGGCCATGAAGTAGAAGTAGACAGGAAACTGGCCATGAAGTAGAAGTAGACAGGAAACTAACCATGAAGCAGAAGTAGAAGGGTTTGGGCACCCCAAATTCCCCTGGGCGGACGTTGTCCAGGTACCAGGTGATGATGAGGTGGATGATGGAGTCCAGCAACAACATCAGCATGGAGTCCAGCAGGCTGAAGTTGTCGTCCACTGACGCTGTCTTGTACACGTTGCTCCATCTCGCTCCCTCCCCTGCCGTCATTGTCATCGTCAGGGCATCACCATCATCAGTGTCAACTACAGTTAGTATTGTCACTTGTCATATAAATGTTGCTCCTTGGATGTATAGTCTAAGCCAGCTCCATCAGCAGCAGCAGCAGCATTGTTGACCATGCTCCCATCATCAACATCATCATCATCATCATCATCATTATCATCATGATCACCATCACCCATCCGTAACTTCAAAGAGACCTCTGATGTTAGCCATAGATGCATTGACTAGGCTACCTTCTCATCATCATCAACATCAGTGACAGCAACAGTGTCATCATCATCATCATCATCATCATCATCATCACCATCATCATCATTATCATCGCCATTCTCGTCGTCATCACTATGACCTACTTATACTCATAAAGAGCTCAATAACCAAAGTTTTAAGGTACTGGTTTGGCTGAAGAGAAGAGAGGCTTTCATTATAAAATTTTACGTTTATCATCATCCTCGTCGCCATTTCATAACATGTCTGTCCTGTCAAAAAGCTCATGAATGTGGCCACAACAGTTATCAACTGGTTGACAATTGCACAGGCTGTCCTCCTCCTCCTCCTCCTCCTCCTCCTCTATTTGTCCCCTCAAAGAGGCCAATGACTTTGGCCCCCAAAGCAGTGGCTTAGTTCAAGAGTATGCTGAGTTTCATCATCATCATCATCATCATCATCATCATCATCATCATCATCACCACCACCACCACCATCAGCAGCACCACCACCACCACCACCTATCTGCCCCTCAAAGAGGCCAATGGTGTTAGTTCCAATAGCCGTGACTATCATCATCATCATCATCATCACCTCCTGCATGTCCCCTCAAAGAGGCCAAGAGCAAGTAGGCTGTAATCATCATCAGCAGCAGCAACAGCATCATCATCACCATTACTATTATCACCATCAGCCACCTGTCACCATTATTATTATCACCATCACTACCACCACCACTTATCTGTTCACTCAAAGAGGTCAATGACGTTGACTCCAAAAACCATGGCCCAGTTGAAGTGCAGACGGGATGTCATCATCATCATGATACTTATCATCATCATCATCATCATCATCATATCATCATCACCACCACCACCACCACCACCACCACCATCATCATCATCATCATCATCATCATCATCATCATCATCATCATCATCATCATCATTTTTTATCACCATCGCCCACCTGTCCCCTCAAAGAGGCCGATAACGTTGGCCCCAAAAGCCATGGCCTGGTTGAAGAGCAGACAGGCAGCCAGTTTCTGGGAGGAGGTCATGGTCTCATAGCGAGTGTTGAGGAAGAAGTTGGGAAGGTAGAAGGCGAAGAACATGACGCCGCCCACAGCTGCACCGACGTTGGCTGAAAATACAAGAGGAAGGGGCTCAAAGCTCACTTGTACTTGTGCACCAACAACAAAGTGCGTTCACCTAAATCCTTATTTGACAACAGGTGAATACTAAGGTCGCTTCTTTCCCATAAAAAAGCGAACAGAATTGGACGAACTACCTAGCCACGCATGTCCAATCATTTTGATAGGTAAAAAGAGAGAGATGAAAAACAGTGTCGAAGATTTACAATTTAGAGTCTCGTTCAGTTTCCTAAAACCCCTAAAACCCACTTCGTCCCCAACGTAAGATGAATGCTGTCTTCAATGGCCAGTGGTCACAGAGGAAATGTTTCCAAACAATGGTCAGCCATTATTGCTGTCCTCATGCACTGACCATAACCATGACTTGTAACGAACAAAACAAGTCCTTGGCACTCTCACTCTTTTGGTGCCGTAATATAGTAGTGACCTGTAACAGAGAGGACAAGTCCATGGCATTCTCACTCTTTTGGTGCCTTAACACTGTGATGATCTGTAACGGACAGGGCAAGTCCTTGGCATTCTCACTCTCTTGGTGCCTTAACATAGTGATGATCTGTAACGGACAGGGCAAGTCCTTGGCATTCTCACTCTCTTGGTGCCTTAACATAGTGATGATCTGTAACGGACAGGCAAGTCCTTGCATCTCACTCTTTGGTGCCTTAACATAGTGATGATCTGTAACGGACAGGCAAGTCCTTGGCATCTCACTCTTTGGTGCCTTAACATAGTGATGATCTGTAACGGACAGGGCAAGTCCTTGGCAATCTCACTCTCTTGGTGCCTTAACATAGTGATGATCTGTAACGGACAGGGCAAGTCCTTGGCATTCTCACTCTCTTGGTGCCTTAACATAGTGATGATCTGTAACGGACAGGGCAAGTCCTTGGCAATCTCACTCTTTTGGTGCCGTAATATAGTAGTGACCTGTAACAGAGAGGACAAGTCCATGGCATTCTCACTCCCTTGGTGCCTTAACATAGTGATGATCTGTAACGGACAGGGCAAGTCCTTGGCAATCTCACTCTCTTGGTGCCTTAACATAGTGATGATCTGTAACGGACAGGGCAAGTCCTTGGCAATCTCACTCTCTTTGTGCCTAGGGAAGACACACTAATCATTCTACTTCAAAAGAAACCAAGTTCGCCCAGAAGTTTTTTTTAACATGATCTTTCAGCCTTAGGAAACTAACCAGCAAACAAACTATGAAAAATCAGTTCTTGTCTGAACATCAACTACAAAACAGATTTTGACGGACTATCTTTCTGCCTGAAGAACTAGGCGTAGAACAGACTTTGACAAAATATGTTTTGCATGAAAGCATAAATCATAAAACAGCTTACGACAGAGTATCTTGCTGCCAGAAAATCCTGTTCCCTCCCTCCAGGAGCTTGCTCAACTACCTCAGAGCATTTTACCTCAGACGTAGAGATTCTACACGCTCCAACAAACAAGCCAGTAAAGTATCAAAGGGACATCTTCCACGTCCTCCTCACGTCCCTTCCACGCAGAGCAGGCAACATCTGCAAACTGGCCGTGTGCGTCCAACCATCTCCCACACATCAAAGGCGTTGTGGACCCACGGCCAGGTTAGACGATCATACGTGCTTTTAAAACTTGATGCATAGTGACACGGCCATTGGTAACTCTTGTCTTTCAAAATTACCGCCACCTCCTTGAGCTCCGAGAACAATTCCATTGAGTGTCAATGGCATCGGTCACTAAACCCTTTGCTGTCAGCGTTACATGATACAGTCATAAGGTCAGCTCACAAGCAGGAAGACTGCCTGTTAAATCACAAGGTCGGCTCCTACGATTCTATTCTACTGGACCGTCTCTTTCTTGACAACGTGTCAATCTCCTAGCTACTAGCATGGTAATGCCACTTCCCCCTACTCACTACTGCGTCCAAATGAATACAGTTATTCACCTACAGGCCAGCAGACTAGCCCAGGGGCAGCAGCATACAGTGGAAACGTTATATAATAAGTGTATACCTGTGTATCACACGTTCAACTCTCTACTTTTGGTGTCCTGACTCCACCTTTCCCTGGTCCAGCCCAGCAGTCTCAGAAAGACCTGGGTCCGTGACGTGCACTGCCTTGGACTAACTGCCAAGATTCAGCTTCAAGACAACATGGAGTCTGACAGCCCCAGGACACACGCCTGAACCAACAGGTGATCCTCTCAATGACAGCAAGTGGACAGAAAGAGACGGACCATTTTACCTTTCCATCCTGGCTACAGCGTTGAAAAACACACACTTCAGCCTGACTCCAGAAACTGTATCTGAATCCTCAAACAGACAGTACGTATCCTGAATTCACAACGCTGACCTCATGATCAGATGGACTGTATTAGGCCCAGCCAGACAGAGGCCAACATCAATGGCCGTTTCATTTCTCAAGTTTTGTTTTCTCCTTTTCTCAATATTTTGATCAGGTGTCCACGGTAAAGCTGTGTATAAGGAAATCGTCTGAACTTGTATCCATGTGTTCATCCGTCCTCTATCATCTGCAGTTTATCCCAGTTTGAATCCTGTCTGTTAATCTGGAGTACAGGTAGTGATAAATACATGGGCCGGGGAAAAATCCATAATGAGCCATTCTCTGGTATCTTTTACAATTAAATAAAAACATTATCAATGTGCTATGTCCTTTCACCACCAATAAGAGAGAAAGTGGAAGTTAACTGCAAATCAAAGCTACTCTCATACATTTAGATTGGGGCTCTCCATGTGTTCTGTCCCTTGTGGTCCACCCTTACCGTCATACTTCGAAAAATTACGCCCTTGCCTGAAGTTAATAACCTTAAAGCAGTCTGTGTCCGTGTAACTTTTTCTTGAAGAAGTTAACCATAAAAAGACTATGGCAGACTATTTTGTTCTGCCTGAACACAGAAGCCATAAGTCTGATAATGACAGAATACCTTTCCATCTGATTATAGTAACCATGGAAGACTATGAAGCATCATATTTCAGCCCTAATTATCAACATTCAAATGGACTGGGAAAAATTATCTATCTACCTATCTTAAAGACATTAACTACAAAAGCAACTATGGTAGATTACCTTTCCTGCTATCAACACAAAACAAAGTATCTTTTCTGAACAAAGATGAAGACGCAACAGATTATCATGTCACAATTTACAAGTGTGTACCTAGCCACCCTTATTACAAAACAGACTGTAACACTAGAGTTTCTTTCTGCACTGTGATGCCAGCATCACATTACCTTTCAATGATAAATTAAAACATTACACTATATCAACCTTCCGAAGTAATAATGCTATCCAAATGGTAAAACAGGCCTTAGAATTATTGACGGAAAGTTACTAAAGAGTATAGTATGTGTGTGTGTCCAAGATACTTTCTTAATAATAAAACAGAACCTAACAGCACGGTACCTTTCTGCACAAAGACACTGATCATGAAGCAGAAGGTGATCATGGCCACAGCATAACACAGCAGGAAGACATAGAACAGCGACGGGTCACTGAAGGCCAGCACAGGCCCCGACTTCTTGACGATGTTGACGCCAAACAGGATGGCGTAGATGGCCATGGCCACGGCTAGGTAGATGAAGCAGGTGATGAACCATGACGTCCAATGGACAGAAGGAATCAGCCCCATCAGCTTCATGGATTCCTGACACATCCCATGGGCATCTCATCACAATGAAAGGAAATTAACCAACAGGCGTTATTCATTCACACTCCCCCCATGCACCTATCACTGTAATGAAAGGAAATCAACCATCAGGTGTCAATCATTCACACACACACACACACACACACACACACACACACACACACACACACACAACACACACACACAACACACACATCAATATATCACCTCATCACAATGAAAGGAAATCAACCACCACCAGGCCCGCGTGCATTGCCGGTCTGGAGGTTTGGGTTCGAATCCCTGCAAAGCCGTGTGGGATATTTCAGCCCAAGGTGGCTGTTCTTGAAAGCTGATTGTGCTACGGATCTTAAAGAGATCTGGGCAACCTTGAACTGTGCTTTAGGCTTTAATGGCAGGTTTGGACCGTTGATTTAATGCCTGTCTTGAGCCGAATTTGGCAAGATATGTGTTCGCTCTTTCTTCGTTTTTGTTGTCCTGAATGTTGTTTATCTTGCCTGAAGAAGACCTTAAAAGTCGACATGCGTCGTGTTTTGTCTTGTAATTTGTTTGAGCATATAAACTGGCGATTTCATGTAAAATTCGTTAGAAAATTTTGACCGTGAAGTCCATCGGATGGGACTATAAGCGAGTCGGACCTGTGTGCCTTCCTGGCCCCCTGCACACGTTAAATAACCCACGGCAGTTGAAAATCGAAAAGAGCAGAAGGGGGGGGGGGGGGGGGGTCCCCACTGCCCTGGCAAAATTGATGTAGATTGAAGATAGCCGCCTGGTATTTCTTACCAAGCCACAAAAATTCTCACTTACTGTTACCGTATGCCATCGTGTACCAGTGGAAACGGAGGACACTTATAAACATCGCATGCATCCTATGTGAGAAAGTGGAGGAATAAATCACATAAATGAAAATGAGTGACTGATATTTGAATGGTACGGGAAACGACTGAATGAGCGCCAGTAGGCTGCTCTTCGGCCGGCTCTACCTGGGTAGGAAGCCCGTTGGGTGAGTGAGGTAGTGTGTTTATTGTAAAGCTCTTAGAGCTTGGTCTGTGACCAAGGATAGGCGCTATATAAATACCAAATATAATAATAAAGTTAACAGTGTCATGGACTGTAGCCGTTCGTGGTGCGCCAACTGATTTGCCAGTTGCACCACGAGGACGAGAAGCCCCAAATTTCCCGTTCAGGCTACACCTTTAATACTCAGATTACTTGGTGTTTTCAGGGCCGAACTGGGACCTTTTGGGGTTTATGGTCCTGAAACCACTGGAAGCAGTATGGAGCGGAGCCATCAGCTGAAACAGGCCGACAAGGAGATAAAGACCCTTTCAACTGTAGCCGTCCTCAGCTGAGTGCTCACTTAGATGCAACGTGCTATACAACATGTGTTGGTGATGAGCCTGTTCTCATCCACCCGTAACAGCACCCGCAGACGTAACTGCTTTTAAGACTTAACAGCTTGAGCTACTCTGTCTCAAGCATTGGTCTATCTTTCGGCAATGTTGAGAGTGAAGTGTTGTGTCAGATTAGACGTAAGATCTGCCCGAGGTATCTTTCCCTGTTTTTACAGCTTGCGATTGTCCACTCATAAATACTTTCCAACTTCAGGAGTAAAATGACATATATAACACCGACTTTCTTTCACTGACGCCAGTCAATCATAAATTCGATCAGACAGAACACTTGTAAGTTTAGATATGCGGAACGGTGAAAACTGTAAACTGCTGTTCCAAAGCTGAGCGGCATGGAGGAATCCGGAAAAACTCGGTTCTGTTGTGTGTGTGTATGCGTGTGTGTGTGTGTGTGTGTGTGTGTGTGTGTGTATGTGTGTGTGTGTGTGTGTGTGTGTGTGTGTGTGTGGTGTGTGTGTGGGTGTGTGTGTGGGTGTATATGTGTGTGATGGAGTGGACGCCCCAATATACCTTCAGTATATAACGGTGCACATGCCAATGGAGTTAAATACCAGCGGAAATAAAACAGGTATCCCTGTCAGTATCAGGACATCGTAGTCTTACTGCTTACATCTGACAGCTGCTGAAGCTTCCTTCAGAAATGATCTCACAGGAAAAACAATTTCTTCTTTCTGATTGTTGGCATTCGTGTCTATAAGAGAGTGCGTGCACACAAAGTAAGGTGAAAGGTCAGAAATAAAGGTGACTTCAGAATGTGTCTTCCGTGTTGATTGGTGACGTCTACCGGCGATGGTGCTGGCATGACTGGCTCAACACTAGTTCACTACTGTCGATTCGTCCTCTGTTTGGGGGCATCTAAACTAGGACAATTCTCAGCCAGCATGTGGTCAGTTCACACGTTGTGACGTGAGCCACCAGTAGAGCTGGATGGTTGAAAGGCCTGTGGGTGTTCAGGTTACAGCGTGCCTTTTTTATATGCCATCTGTCCAATATCTAATGCGTATTATCGGATATGCCACTGGACTTTTAAAGATCAATATTAATTTCAAATGTTACCAGTATCTTTACCAGTTAGATGGTCACATGATGTGTTTTCTTTCGATGATTTAAACAATGTGTTCAAGGAATAAATGACGTGACGACCTCTTGACACAGATGTTGTTGTCATTATTGATCTCTCTTTTTCTCCTGATAACGGGGGCACAGTGAAGGATGACGAAGTGGGGGACTGACTTATCATCATCAACATCGTCACTGCCACTGTCATTTTCATTGTCACCTACAACCATTTTGTACAGACAGAAAGCTCCAAGACCAGATGATGAATCAGGGGAGCTGGGTTACCACCACCATCATTATCATCACCAGTATTAACATTATCATCACCAGCATTATCATTATCATCACCAGTATTATCATTATCATCACCAGTATCATCATCATCACCAGTATTATCATTATCATCACCAGTATCATCATCATCACCAGTATTATCATTATCAGCAAAGACTATGTTAACAGAGAAAGAAGCCTGTGGATAGATGACAAGAAGAGGAGTGGGTTATCATCGTTATTATCATCATTGTATCATACATAATGATCTTGTCCAAGACAATATGATAGTGAAGAGGATCAGAGTCACCAGTATCATCATCATTATCATCATCACCATCATAGTCATCGTCATTTCCACCGTCACCATCCTCCCAGGTTTTTCAGTGCAGGCTGACCTTGAGCTTTCGTTCCTTCTCGTAGACGATGGCCTTGACGTTCTGGATGACGGAGAGGATGAAGGACAGGATGAGGAAGAGCGGCAGCTGCGTCTGCAGCACGGTCACCATGGGATCGTCCACATAGGGAGGGTAGGGCATCCGCCGCATGTTGAGGTCAAAGCTCAGGTTCTGGGGCTTCCACTCCCGCATCAAGGTCTGGGCCACGAAGGATTGGATCATCATCACCCCCGAGGAGGTGTAGTCTGGAACACAACATTATCATCATCATCATCATCATCATCATCATCATCACCATCATCATCATCATCATCATCATCTCGTCGTCGTCGTCGTCGTTATTATCATCAACTGCGACCACGCAAGGAGCAGTAGCGTCATCATCAATACTACCATTACCAAAACTTGGCTTACCATCACCATAGTTAGTCATTTATCACGTTCCTAAATGAGAGTGGTCCTGGTGGTCGACTGCTACGATAAGGCATCTAATCCTTGACTCTTTGTTCTTTGAGGACATATCAGTGGACACAGATCGTGATTGAAGTGAATGACAAGAGCTGGTTCTCTTGTGCAGTCAGATCCACGCAGACCAAAGGTCAACTCTGATTGCATGTTTAACGTCTTCGGCAGAAGATTAAAGAAAAAAAACGATCTTCACATGCTTGTGGTCCCCAAACGGAGTCGTGAGCTTCAGCCTCAACGTTAGCTACACCCATATACTACTCTCTCCCCTCTCTCTCTCCTCTCTCTCTCTCTCTCTCCTCTCTCTCTAACAACCTAACCCTGGTTATCTACCTTTGAAACTCAAACTTTCAGAAACAGCGTGTCACAGCAAATGAAAAAAAATTGCAAGAAAGTATGATAATCACGTCACTGCAGTCAGCCAAAATGTGACTCATTCTCAAACGTTCAGGAGGCATGACATATTGTAGCCAGTCAAATTGTTTGGAATAGCCAATCATGTTATGCAACTATTCAAAATGCGTGAAGCATTCTAGATGCAATTTCCGGAAGCAGCTGGGAGTTCTTGCCCTTTCATGGATTCTACTTGGACTCTGAAGAAACCGTCCTAATGGCTGTGCAGTCTGCGTATTATGTCACCATCTCTAGCCAAACCCTTGCATCTACATTGATGTGAGTCAACACACCAAGTTTAACGACCTCGAACTCATTGTAATACGCTTACATCCTGTCACGCAGCAAGTCGCTAGTCCTGACAAGAATCGCCAAGCGATGTGAAAAGAGTGAAACAGGGGCCTCTTTATCTATCTGAGTGGGGTTCCTAACCAGATTTACCTGACTGAAATTATCTACAAACCTGCTTGACTGCTATCATTAACAGGCTCTCCTGCTTGATGTAAGCAACTGACCTACCTGGCTTTGTCATCAATCTCCTTTCCTGCTTAATGGCAACAGGAAAATGTCCACAACAGACCTACCTGGCTAGTGTCAACAATGAACCTACCTGGCTATTGTCATCAACATACATGTTTGGTAGTGTCAACAACAGACCTACCTGGCTAGTGTCAACATTGTACCTACCTGGCTGTTGTCATCAACATACAAGTTTGGTAGTGTCTACAACAGACCTTTCTGGCTAGTGTCAACAATGAACCTACCTGGCTGTTGTCATCAATATACAAGTTTGGTAGTGTCTACAACAGACCTTTCTGGCTACTGTCAGCAATAAACCTACCTAGCTGTTATATCAATATACAAGTTTGGTAGTGTCTACAACATACAAGTTTGGTAGTGTCTACAACAGACCCACCTGGCTAGTGTCAACAATAAACCTACCTGGCTCTTGTCATCAAGTTAATATGCTTGGTCAGTGTCTAAAACAGACCCACCTGGCTAGTGTCAACAATAAACCTACCTGGCTGTTGTCATCAACATAATATGCTTGGTCAGTGTCTAGAACAGACCTACCTGGCTAGTGTCAACAACAGACCTATCTGACTGTTGTCATTAACATACATACCCTGCTCACGTCAACAACAGATCTACGTGTTTAGTCCCATCAACACACCGCCTGGTTAGTGCCATTCATAGATCTACCAGGCTAGTAAAATCAATAGATAGAGGTGGTTGTTGTCATCAATGGACACATCTCGTGAGTGACTTCAGCAGCAGAGCTACATGGCCGGGGTCCAGGGCCTACTGACCTGGCGACCAAGACTGTCGAGGTACGCCGGTCTGGTAGAAGGGGAAGGTGTTGCGTGTCCTCCAGCGATCTCCTTTCTCAGTCAGGGGGCGGAGGTAGTAGGCGATGGAGGTGGGGAGGGAGGTGGCGTCGGCCAGGCCCGGAAACGTCACAGCGATGGCCATGCGGTCGGGTTGACCTTATAGTACTCCACCAGCTCTTTCTCCGAGTCAAACCCTCGTACAGCAACTGACATATCACACACACACACACACACACACACACACACACACACACACACACACCACACACACACACACACACACACATTTCCATCAACAACGTTTTGCACAGCAATCAGACCACAAATCATGTCCTATAGGACCTGTAACGTCAAACAAGATTTACTGGAGTGGAGCGGAGATTTACAAGAGTGGAATATTTGTACCTCCACTGGAGTGGAGGAACAGAAGTTATAAACTGGAAAACAAACGTTATGATGGAAAAGTTGATTATCGTTCAGTAAATTATTCCCCGGAGAGGAGGGGGAGAAGGAAGGGCACAGCAGACCTTCCAGAATGACAAAACATCCACAGATCACCAGAAGACTAGCATGAAACCTGGATAATGAACTCTGCTCAGGCACTTCAAAAGATTTGAGTCTGAATGAATTCAGTATGTCATAGAAAAGCAGAGCAGAGGAAGCTCGATCAGAAGATGAGTGTGACTCTGCAGCATGACTTTTGTTGTGTGGACGAAAGCAGAAAAAAGACAGGCTCCGCACGGATTGTGTGTGTGTGCGTGCGTGCGTGCGCGCGCGGTGGTGTGTGTGTGTGTGTGTGTGTGTGTTGTGGTGTGGTTGTGTGTGTGTGTGTGGTGTGTGTGTGTGTGTGTGTGTGTGTGTGGTTGTGTGTGTGTGTGTAAACCTAGAACTGTGACCACGAGAACATCACTAACACAAAACATATACCCGGAGCAAACCGCCTGAAAGGAATCGCCATCACAAGACTTCGCTCATGCACCTCAATAGGGTGGGATGGGAGGAAGCAGAAGAGAAACAAGACGACAAAAGGTCATAAATCATGCAGGTTTGATTTAGAAACAGAACATCACCATCATAGCATTGAAGAACACCACCATCACAGCATTGCATCTAGTACATTGACAAACATGTGAAAACACCTAACAAACATCCACCACATTGAGATCATGCTGAGGAATGTCAGGACATGGCTGTCATCCTCACAGAACGTCACCAGCCATCAGCGCAGGACAGGACGATAGGAGACGATCACGATCACTCGCCTTCCCATCCATGCAGATGGTGAAGAGAGTAGGTAGTGATCATCACATCATTAACTATGGGAGAGCTCCACAGAGAAAGCTTTACCATCAGCTCATTACACAAACGAAGGTCCATATACAAGGCTGTACAACAATACAAGGCTGTAGGTCATCACCCAAAGGGAGGTCCCTACAGAAGACTTTCCATCAGATCATAAATGATAAAGGAGGTGCCCACAGAAGACTTTCCATCAGATCATTACTAACAAAGGAGGGGCACACAGACTCTACCATCTGAGCATGGCTAATAAAGGAGGTGCACACAGACTCTACCATCTGATCATGGCTAATAAAGGAGGTGCACACAGAAGACTTTCCATCAGATCATACTAATAAAGGAGGTGCACACAGACTCTAGCATCTGATTATGGCTAATAAAGGAGGTGCACAAAGAAGACTTTACCATCAGATCATGACTAATGAAGGAGGTGCACAAAGACTCTACCATCAGATTATGGCTAATAAAGGAGGTGCACACAGAAGACTTTACCATCAGATCATGGCTAATAAATGAGGTGCACACAGTAGACTTTACCATCAGATCATGACTAATGAAGGAGGTGCACAAAGACTCTACCATCAGATCATGGCTAATGAAGAAGGTGCACACATAAGACTTCACCATCAGATCATGGCTAATAAAGGAGGTGCACACAGTAGACTTTACCATCAGATCATGACTAATAAAGGAGGTGCACACAATAGACTTTACCATCAGATCATTACTTACAGAGAAGGTCCACGTCCACACAGACTTTCCATCAGATCATTAAAAAGTGAGGAGGGCCACAAGAAGACTTGACCTTCTGATTACCACTTACAGGGAGGTCAACACAGAAGACTCTGGCATCTGATCATTACCCATAAGGTGACTCACAGTAGACTTTACCATCAGATCATACCTAATGGGGGGGGGGGGGGGGGGGGGGCACAGAAGATTTTACTTAAGATCATATCTTACATAGGAGGTTCATATAGAAGACCTTTACGTAAGGCATATCTTACCTAGGAGGCTCATATAGAAGACTTTTACATAAGATCATACGAACAGAGGAGATCCACACAGAAGATGCTACCTCCTCATCATATCTAACAGAGGAGGTCCACACAGAAGATGCTACCTCCTGATCATATCTAACAGAGGAGGTCCACACAGATCAGATCATTACTGGTTCACAGGGAAGACTTCACCATCTGATACAAACCCCACAGGAAGAATGTCATGACAGAAGGCAATTATGATCTGACCACTGGTCAAGCTGGTGGTCAAACAGAGGACAGAGACTAGCACAGAGGAGAAACACTATCACAGAGCGTCATTTGACCATGCAGGGCAATATACAGAGGAGAAAACACTATCACAGAGCGTCATTTGACCATGCAGGGCATTATACAGAGGAGAAACACTATCACAGAACGTCATTTGGCCATGCAGGGCATTATACAGAGGAGAAACACTATCACAGAACGTTATCTGACCATGCAGGGCATCATACAAATGTAACCTACTATCACGGAAAGTCATTTACCAATGCAGGTCATCATACAGATGAAAAATTCAGTCACGGAACGTCATTTGCCAGTGCAGATCATTATATAAAGAAGCAATACTATCACAGAACGTCATTTGGCCATGCAGGGCATTATACAGATGAAAAATATTATCACAGAACGTCATTTGGCCATGCAGGTCATTACACAGAGGAGAAACACTATCAGAGAACGTCATTTGACCTTGCAGGGCATTATACAGAGGAGAAACACTATCACAGAACGTCAATTGACCAGCAGGGCATTATACAGAGGAGGAACACTATCACAGAACGTCATTTGGCCATGTAGGGCTTTATACAGAGGAGAAACACTATCACAGAACGTCATTTGACCATGCAGGGCATTATACAGAGGAGAAACACTATCACAGAGCGTCATTTGCCAATGCAGTCATTATACAGAGGAGACACACTATCACAGAACGTCATTTGACCATGCAGGGCATTATACAGAGGAGAAACACTATCACAGAGCGTCATTTGCCAATGCAGGTCATTATACAGAGGAGACCCACTATCACAGAACGTCATTTGACCATGCAGGGCATTATACAGAGGAGAAACACTATCACAGAACGTCATTTGACCATGCAGGGCATTATACAGAGGAGAAACACTATCACAGAACGTCATTTGCCAATGCAAGTCATCACACAGAGGAAGAACAGTCACAAAACGTCATTTGCCAATGCAGGTCATTATGCAGATGAAAAATATTATTGCAGAACGTCATTTGCCAATTCAGGTCATTATACAGAGGAGAAACACTATCACAGAACGTCATTTGACCAGCAGGGCATTATACAGCGGAGAAACACTATCACAGAACGTCATTTGACCATGCAAGTCATCATACAGAGGAGAAACACCATCAGAGAACGTCATTTGACCATGCAAGTCATCATACAGAGGAGAAACACCATCAGAGAACGTCATTTGACCATGCAAGTCATCATACAGAGGAGAAACACCATCAGAGAACGTCATTTGACCATGCAAGTCATCATACAGAGGAGAAACACTATCAAAGAAAGTCATTTGGCCATGCTGGGCATCACAGCAGGATGGAATCACCGTCACAAAACGTCACTTTGCCAAGCAGAACGTCAGCAAAGCTGTTGACAGCTGAGCCCATGACACCAATAGCATGCAGTCTGTGACGTCAGACGGGTAGTCAAATCACCCCCGGCACTTACCGGTGACGGCATTGGCGCCGAAGACTCGAGGAGGGGAGGAATTGGAGGGAGAAGTGAAGAGGTGGGGGTTAGCCCTGAACACTTCGCTCATGTAGGGGACATTGCTGATATCTGAAGCAAGCACAGAGACCAGCTACTACACAGACAGACACGCACGTGGTGAGAGTGAAGGACGAACATACCCAGGACCCAGTCAGACAACTGGCAGTTCCTCCATTCTCTGAATGCTTCCAACTCACCAGCAGCAGAGGGCAGGCATATACCAATGCCCCTGGTAATAGTGGTATGCATGATGGCTTTATTTCTGTCAATGGCATCAGGAATCCATGACAGTATTATGTCTTGAAAATAACATGGATTGTAATGTCTCTGATAAAAACAATGACAGTTGATGCATGGCAGTAATGTTATCTTCTTCTTTTTTTGTCAATAACGCTGACAACACATGATGGTTTGATGTTTGTTGACAAAACTGACAATACATGATGGCATTATGTCTATAAATAACACTAAGAAAACACAGTGGCATTATCTCTGTTAATAACACTGACAGAACACAAGGGCATTATAACTGGAAAAAAAAAACATGATGCTGTTGTTTGTTAGCAGTACTGACAATACATGGTGGTGTTATCTCTGTTAAATTACACTGACAACACATGACGGTATTATTTCTGGTAACAACACTGATGATGTACGATAGTGTCATCTCTCTTAATAACACTGCCAATACATTATGCTAATATCTCCATTAATTTGAATGGAACTATCTGATTTATTTCATGTGTTTATTTTATTTTATTTCTTTGTTGGCTCTACTTCCCCTTTTCCTGATTTAGTGTTCTCATTTGTATGATGTTATGTTGATTATTCCTTTTGTTATCAATGTTGGAAAATCATTATAAATATATATATATATATATAATATATATATATATATATGTTGTGTGTGTGTGTGTGTGTGGCGTGTGCGTGTGTGTGTGTGTGTGTGTGTATAACTCCTGCCAATGGGGAGGAAACTCACCAGCATATAACTCCTGCCAATGGGGAGGAAACTCACCAGCATATAACTCCTAATTTAATTTTTTTTTTTTATAATTGAATTTTTTTTTAATAATTGTATATATATATATATATATATATATATATATATAATATCCATCACTAGCATTGGCAATACAATGTAATGGCATTGTCTCTGTTAATGACACCGACCATACAAGATGGGATTTCTGTTAACAACACTGATACACATAATGGGATTATTTCTGTTAGTAAAATTGACAATACACGATGGAATTATCTCTAACAATGACACTGACAGCATGAGATCGTGCCAAGTCTGGATTTGAAACCAACAATTCACGATGTTACCATTTCTGGTTATACCATTGACAATACACAATGTTACCATTTCTGGTTATACCATTGACAATACACAATGTTACCATTTCTGGCTACAGCATTGACAATATATGATGTTACCATTTCTGGTTATACCATTGACAATACATGATGTTACCATTTCTGGTTATACCATTGACAATACATAATGTTGCCATTTCTGGTTATACCATTGACAATACATGATGTTACCATTTCTGGTTATACCATTGACAATACATGATGTTACCATTTCTGGTTATACCATTGACAATACACGATGTTACCATTTCTGGTTATACCATTGACAATACATGATGTTACCATTTCTGGTTATACCATTGACAATACATAATGTTACCATTTCTGGTTATACCATTGACAATACATGATGTTACCATTTCTGGTTATACCATTGACAATACATAATGTTACCATTTCTGGTTATACCATTGACAATACACAATGTTACCATTTCTGGCTACAACATTGACAATAGATGATGTTATCATTTCTGGTTACGACATTGGCAATACATATGTTACCATTTATGGTTACAACATTGACAATGCTTGATGTTACCTTTCTGGTTATAACATTGACAATACATGATGTTACCATTTCTGGTTACAACATTGACAATGCATGATGTTACCGTTTCTGGCTACAACATTGACAACACATGATAGTAGTATTTATGGTAATTATACTGATGATATTATTAGTTTTGGTAATGACGCTGTCACAACACGATAATATTGTTTGTGGTAAGGATACGAACAATAAGCGTCACACATTACTGTTCTTATAGTCCCCTGTGCTACCATTGTCTGACCTATGATATAGTATCGTCCACTCTTCATCCTCTCCCTTTAAACGCCATCATTCTTTGTAATGCAATCACAGCATCGGGAGAAAAGCTTTTATTTATTTGTCCATTTCTCTTCAATCGGTCACCCAACACGAGTAATCAATGACCAGCATGCAAACGTGCTGACCTCAACGAGAAACTCAACTATACATACGTACGCACACACTCACTCACACACACGCACACGCACACGCACACACACACGCGCGCGCGCGCGCACGCACGAATGCACGTACAAACACACGCACACACATATACATACATACACACGCGCACGCGCGCATACAAATGCACATCTACACACGCGCGCGTGCACACCACACACACACACACACACACACACACACACACACACACACACACACACACACCGCTTTTTTTCCATTCCTACAGGATAATCAGAGACATTATGCACTCGCTACCAGCTTTGTAACTAGCTTCGCCTTAAAAGGCACGCGCGCGCGCGCACGCACACACACACACACACACACACACACACACACACACACACACCACCACACCGCGCACGCACGCACCGCACCCGCGCGCGACGCACACACACACGCACACACAGACCACACACACACACACACACAGCGGCGCGCGCGCGCGCGTGGTTGGCAGTATTGACCCCCATCACCAGCCAGTGTGTGCACATTGAGGCACTGTGGCCAGGTGTGGTGGAGAACCAGCCAGGCGAAACATGGAGCTTAGCTGCTGGCTGTGTCAACGGCACATCGATCCCCTGCACGCTTGGCTGAACCCAGTCACGCGGCCTGTAAGTCACCTAACTGGGGATGTTATTGACCTCCAGGTCACATGGCTGTAGGGCTGATGGACAGGTCATGATGGTCAGCCTTCATGCATAAGTAATGACGGATTAAGCTGACCATCATCTCTGTGCGTGTTTCCTATCCCCTGATTTCAACCATCTCTTCACTCATCTGTCCTGCTAACTGATTAACTAATGTGCTTCTGTCCGTTTGTTATCACTCTTCAACAGCTGTCCTCATCCATCACTTAGATCTTCCGTACAATGTATACATTTTCAGTGCCCTGCAAGCACATCGGGTCAGACAGAGTTTGGACAGAGCATCTTTAGTGCAAGTGACAACTGACCATGTTGAAAATGTGTGTCCCAAACGTAACAGATCGGCACGTTGCTCAAAGTGCGATGGTAGAGAGGTCAGACACATATGTGATGGTAGAGAGGTCAGACACATATGTGATGGTAGAGAGGTCAACACATATGTGTATCACTTTTATTCAGCTTTGAATGGTGTTCGTGCTACATGGTTGAGGTCAGACACAAATCATTACTCAGTTCTTTATGCTATGGAAAAATAAACTTCAAGATCTTTTTAATATGAATAATATTGGCAACAAACAAGTAGTCGAGTCCATTGCCAAAGCAAACCCCGAGACCTTTCTGATACTACGTGAACCTTATTTGCAACGTACGTCTAGGCAAGTACCTTGATGGATGAAAACCTGAGACCTTTCTAATATTACATGAACCATATTCAAACCATACATTGTAGGCGACCTTTCTAATATTACATGAACCATATTCAAACCATACATTGTAGGCAAGTACTTTGATGAACGAAACCCTGAGACCTTTCTAATATTACATGAACCATATTCAAACCATACATTGTAGGCAAGTACTTTGATGAACGAAACCCTGAGACCTTTCTAATATTACATGAACCATATTCAAACCATACATTGTAGGCAAGTACTTTGATGAACGAAACCCTGAGACCTTTCTTATACCACATAAACCTGATTTGTAATGTAAATGTCGGCAAGTACTTTGATAAATGAAATCCTGAGACCTTTCTAATATGACATGAACCTTACTTGCATCATTCTCATGCCACTGCAATATGGGGAGTGTGACTTATTGCAATTTCCATGTAAGTTGTTCACGACGTGTGAAGAGGACAGTTTTGTCGAAAATCCACTCGTCTCTTTCATAGAGAGTATTACGTAAGTTAAGTGTTACTTTCCACTTTGTAGTTGCGTTTTGCCTTACGTCACACACGTGGAAGAGTAATACAAAGCTGAATAAACAGATGTAGCCTTCCTAACACCAAATTAACTGGAGGTAGTGAAGAGAGAGAGAGTGAGCAACAACAACAACAACAAAAAAGGGGGGGTGGGGGGGGGGGGGTGAACCCCGCCATTTTGGGCTGGTAGAGCCACAGTAAACTGATCTGTGCTTCATCATGAAGCAATACTGCAAAGCCGCTTGGCCTGCCAACCAAACTGCAAGGATGATCGCCCAGACACGAGTGGCCATCATGGGGTAGAGTGGCCATCATGGGGTAGAGTGGCCATCATGGGGTTGAGTGGCCATCCCAGTTCGTTTACTGGCGGCATGACCTCCCCTCTCTGTGCTCTGACACTTTGATGGTCTACTGTGAGCGGGTGAAGAGGGTTAGGGCGGGTGGAGAGTTGTCGGACTTGTAATGGTTTACGTGTACAGACAGAGGAGAACAGAACTGGTCTTTCAGACAGAGAGAGAGAGAGAGAGAGAGAGAGAGAGAGAGAGAGAGAGAGAGATGGGAGGGAGAGATGGGAGAGAGATGGGAGAGAGAGAAAGATGGGAGAAAGAGAGAGATGGGAGAGAGATGGGAGAGATGGGAAAGAGAGAGAAGAGAGATGAGAGAGATGAAGAGAGATGGGAGAGAGAGATGAGAGAGAGATAGATGGGAGAGAGAGAGAGAGAGAGAGAGAGAGATGGGTAAGAGAGATGGGAAAGAGAGAGAGAGATGAGAGAGAGAGATGAGAGATGGAGAGAGAGAGAGATGGGGAGAGAGAGAGAGAGAGAGAGATGGGAAAGAGGAGATGGGAGGGAGATGGAGAGAAGATGGGAGGGAGATGGGAGGAGAGAGGGGGGAGATGGGAGAGAGGAGATGGGAGAGGAGAGATGGGAGAGAGATGGAGAGAGATGGGAGAGGATGGGGGACACACGTGGGGGTGGTAAGGGGGGGGGAGGCAGTGCGAGTGGCATTGACTGGTATTTTATTGTTTACAGCTTTACTGTCTGGGGACAGGGGGTGAACACTTTGTTAGCACATCGGCTTTGTGCACTGACTTAACCCAATCGCACGCTCTCTCTCTCTCTCTCTCTCTCTCTCTCATCTCTCTCTCTCTCCTCGAACACACACACACACACACACACACACACACACACACACACACACACACACACACACACACGCACAGACTGGGGAGACAGACAGACAGACAAAGGGAAGAGGAATGGAGGAAATGGAGGGAACGGATAAGGGATGGGTAACTTGTTGTGTTATGGTGCTCTGTTCTTGATCTTTGTCGTTAGTATGTTGTTTTTTTCCCAACCAATTTTAGTCCATGGACAAATATGGAGAATGGACAGCCCCTATTACCCCCTCCCCTCCCAACTTGTGTGTGTGTGTGTGTGTGTGTGTGTGTGTGTGTGTGTGTGTGTGTGTGTGTGTGTGTGTGTGTGTGTGCGTGCGTGCGTGCGTGGTGGTGTGTGTGTTGTGTGTGTGTGTTGTAGGTGTGGGTGTGCGTGCGTGCGTGCGAGCGCATACGCACGTATTTTGTGAAACGCAGAACACGTATGTTTATGGCTCCGAGACGGGTCTCTCCTCCGTGTTTAAATGGAGATAACATCTGAACCCACGAGCGATCGTTCGTCACACTCTGCTCTGAGGACAACTTGACCTTAACGGGCTTTGGATGAATAGAACCTCTCTCTCTCTCTCTCTCTCTCCTCTCTCTCTCTCTCTCTCTCTCTCTCTCTCTCTCTCCGTAAATAAAGAATTTTGTCTTGTATTGTCTTGTCTCTCTTTCTCTCTCTTGTCCAATAGAAACGGCCAATTCTGACCCTTCACACTTCCACGTCAATCATTTTGCTGTATTTCCACTGGCAACACACACAGTAAATTCACAACATCAATATGATTAACTACAGATATTGTGCGCCACCAGAAAGAGGAAAAAAATCATTTTTTTTAAGGGAGAACTTTCCTGAGCACAGTTTACTGTTTATAATTTACGTGATTTGTTATCCACTGACGATGCTAATGATATACGTTTACTCGCAAAGTATGTCGCAGAAGCTGTTAGCTTTAGGAAAAAGAA
>CM065734.1:61213649-61218649 GCA_033310375.1 Conus canariensis
AATTACATTGATGACAACACACAAAGACATCTGATGACAACAACATATGACATCTGATGACAACCACATACATGTGATGACAACCACACAACATGCGTGACAACACACAATGCATTGATGACACACACAACCTGATGACAACAAATGACATTGTAACACACAATACATAGCAACCAATCAACATCTGAGACAACACATATGACATGTGATGACAACACACAATATGACATCTGGACAACACACAATATACATCTGATGACAACACACTCAAATGCCTGAGACAACACACAATAGACATTGATACAACACACAATATGACATTGATGACAACACACAATTGACATTGATGACAACACACAATATGACATTGATGACAACACCATCAACATGCCTGATGACAACACACAATAGACATTAATGACAACACACAATATGACATTGATGACAACACAATACATCTGATGACAAACAATATGACATTGATGACAACACACAATAACATCTGATGACACACACACAAATGCCTGATGACAACACAAATATGACATCTGATGACAACACACATAACATGTGTGCAACACACATTGACATGTAATGACAACACACATGCACTGATGACAACCACATATGACATGTATGACAACACACAATATGACATGTATGACAACACACAATTGACTCTGATGACAACACACATCAACAGCCGATGACAACACCAATATGACATGTAGACAACACACACACATGCCGATGACAACACACAATAGCATGTATGACAACACACATAACATCTGATGCAACACACAATATGACCTGATGACACACACATCAACAGCCGATGACAACACACATATGACATTATGGCAACACACTATACATGATGACAACACAATACAGCTATGACAAATGACAACAACACAAAGCATCTATGACAACCACATAAATGCCTGTACAACACACATATGACATTGATGCAACACACATATGCCTGAGCAACCACATATGACATCTGATGCAACACACAATATGACATTGTACAACACACATAAAGGATGAAACCACAATATGACATTGTGCAACACACAAATGACATGATGACAACACAAAATATGACATTGATGACAAACATCAACATGCCGATGACAACCATAATATACATGATGCAACACACAATATACATTGATGACAACACATAAAGCTGAGACAACACACAATGACATCTGATGGCAACACACAAATGCCTGGTGACAAACCAATTGACATGATGACAACACACAATATGACATCTGATGACAACACCATCAACATGGATGACAACACACAATAACATCTGAGACAACAATAACAGTGATGACAACACATAGAATTGATGGCAACACAAATATAATTGGTGACAACACCATCACATGCCTGATGACAACACAAATATGACATTGATGACAACACACATCAACATGCCGATGACAAACATATGACATTGATGACAACACACAATATGACATCTGATGACAACACACATAACATCTGATGACAACACACAATAGACATCTATGGCAACACACATAACATCTGATGACACACACAATATGACATCTAGCAACCACTAACATCTGATGCAACACACAAATGCCTGATGACACACACAATTGACAGTATGACAACACACAATATGACATCTGATGACAACACACAATATGACATTGATGACAACACACAATATGACATTGATGACAACACACATCAACATGCCTGATGACAACACACAATATGACATCTGATGACAACACACAATATGACATCTGATGACAACACACATCAACATCCTGATGACAACACACAATATGACATCTGATGCAACACACAATATGACATCTGATGACAACACACACAAATGCCTGATGACAACACAAATATGACATTGATGACAACACACAATATGACATGTATGACAACACAATATGACATCTGATGAACATAAATGACATGTATGACAAACACAATATGACATCTGATGACAACACACAATATGACATCTGATGACAACACACAATATGACATCTGATGACAAACACACAACATGCCTGATGACAACACACAATATGACATTGATGACAACACACAATATGACATCTGATGACAACACACAATATGACATCTGATGACAACACACAATATGACATGTGATGACAAACACATCAACATGCCTGATGACAACACACAATATGACATCTGATGACAACACACAATATGACATTGATGACAACACACAATATGACATCTGATGACAACACACAATATGACATTGATGACAACACACATCAACATGCCTGATGACAACACACAATATGACATTGATGACAACACACAATATGACATCTGATGACAACACACAATATGACATTGATGCAACACACATAACCTGTATGACAACACACATAACATCTGATGACAACACACAATATGACATTAATGACAACACACAATATGACATGTGATGACAACACACAATTGACCTGATGACAACACACATCAACATGCCGATGACAACACACAATATGACATGTAATGACAACACACAAATGCCGATGACAACACACAAATGACTGATGACAACACATATAACATGTGATGACAACACACAATATGACACTGATGACAACACACATCAACATGCCGATGACAACACAAATATGACTGATGACAACACACATCACATGCCGATGACAACACACAATATGACATGTAATGAACAACAACACATCAAACATGCTGATGACAACACATAATATGACATGTAATGACAACACACAATATGACATGATGACAACACACATCAACATGCTGATGACAACACACAATATGACATTGATGCAACACACACAAATGCCTGTGACAACACACAATATATGAAATGACAACACACAATATGACATCTGATGGCAACACACAATATGCCTGATGACAACACAAAATATGACCCAATATGACACTATGCAACAACATGCCGATGACAACACAATAACATGTGATGACAACACACAATATGACATTGATGCAACACAAATATGACATCTGATGCAACACACAAATGCCTGATGACAACACACAATAACATCTGATGCAACACACAATATGACATCTGATGCAACACACAATATGACATCTGATGACAACAAAATATGACATGTGATGACAACACATCAACATGCTGATGACAACACAAATATGACAGTGATGACAACACACAAATGCCTGATGACAACACAAATATGACATTGATGACAACACACATCAACATGCCTGATGACAACACATAATATGACATTGATGCAACACACATAACACGATGACAACACAATAACATGTGATGACAACACACAATTGACATCTGATGAAACACAATATGACATCTGTGACAACACACAATATGACATGAAATGACAACACACAATAACATCTGATGACAACACACATAACATCTGATGACAACACACAATATGACATCTGATGCAACACACATCAACATGCCTGATGACAACACATAATTGACATCTATGGCAACACACAATATGACATCTGTGACAACACACAAATGCCTGATGACAACACACAATATGACATTGATGACAACACACATCAACATGCCTGATGACAACACACAATATGACATCTGATGACAACACAACAATATGACATCTGATGACAACACACATAACATGCCTGATGACAACACACAATATGACATCTGATGACAACACACAATATGACATTGATGACAACACACATCAATGCTCTGATGACAACACACAATATGACACTGATGACAACACACAATATGACACTGATGACAAACAAATGACATTGATGACAACACAAATAGACATGATGACAACACACAATATGACATGCTGATGACAACACACAATATGACATCTGATGACAACACACAATATGACATCTGATGACAACACACATCAACATGCCTGATGACAAACACAATATGACATCTGATGACAACACACAATATGACATCTGATGACAACAACACAATATGACATCTGATGACAACACACAATATGACATGTGATGACAACACACATCAACATGCCTGATGACAACACACAATATGACATCTGATGACAACACACAATATGACATGTGATGACAACACATAATATGACATCTGATGACAACACATAATATGACATGTGATGACAACACATAATATGACATCTGATGGCAACACACAATATGACATCTGATGACAACACACAATATGACATGTAATGACAACACACAATATGACATCTGGTGACAACACACAATATGACATGTAATGACAACACATAATATGACATCTGATGGCAACACACAATATGACATCTGATGACAACACACAATATGACATGTAATGACAACACATAATATGACATCTGATGGCAACACACAATATGACATGTGATGACAACACACAATATGACATCTGATGACAACACACATCAACATGCCTGATGACAACACACAATATGACATCTGATGACAACACACAATATGACGTAATGACAACACACAATATGACATCTGATGGCAACACACAATATGACATCTGATGACAACACACAATATGACATCTGATGACAACACACAATATGACATGTGATGACAACACACAATATGACATCTGATGACAACACACATCAACATGCCTGATGACAACACACAATATGACATGTAATGACAACACACAATATGACATCTGATGACAACACACAATATGACATCTGATGACAACACACATCAACATGCCTGATGACAACACATAATATGACATCTGATGACAACACACATCAACATGCCTGATGACAACACACAATATGACATCTGATGACAACACACATCAACATGCCTGATGACAACACACAATATGACATCTGATGACAACACACATCAACATGCCTGATGACAACACATAATATGACATCTGATGGCAACACACAATA
>CM065734.1:61236149-61278649 GCA_033310375.1 Conus canariensis
ACGAATCAGAATGGTTTCCTTGTGACTGACATTCGAGCGCAAAAAAGAAATCTGCTTTTCTGAAGCTGTACGTCTGAGAACAAGTGGTGTCTGGTCCAATCTTATCGATCATGTACACGTCATTCCACAGTGACGTCATTGTTGGAGGCGCTTCCCTATTTTTCCGGAACGTTGGTAGGCTAGGCCGAGGCCTATAGGAATTGCCACTGGAACAACAGGTCTATCTGAAGAAAGACGTTTGGATTGTAGGAACTCAACTGCAAACAAATATTTAGAAGGTAATGTATCATAAAACGATGTTTGGATTCCAACACACCTTCATGACGATACCTGCACCATACCATCATCCGAACTACGAACTATCCCTGGACACGATCAGCAAGCCGTGGATCTCTAGATTCAGTCGGTCAGTTCTGTTTTCACGCTTAAAAGGCACTCACTTTGAAACTGGACTATTGATTTTTTTTGTTTTTTGTTTTCAGTCTTCTGAATTTCGAAAAATATGATGATTTAGAAAGTACAAGGACTCTTCTCATACTTTTCTTTCGACATCATCAAAAATGGAAAAGAAGGGCTACCATAACTGTCTAAACTAATAATAGCGGTTAGATTAACATTCAATTCCCTCATAATCAAAGTTCAAATTAGATTTAATCTACGACAATGCTTAAATAAATGTTAGCGAACCGCCCAGAGAACGTGGACAAACGAGTCATAAGACGAAACACAACGCGTTTCGACCTCTTAGGTCTTCATCAGGTGAGACATAAACGAATAAAACAACGAAAATTCACTTAGCTTTGATCGCTTCAGATCACTTCACAGGGTTCAGCGCAAGGAAGAAGGCGTTGACACAGGGTTCAGCGCAAGGAAGAAGGCGTTGAATCAACGCCTTCTTCCTTGCGCTGAACCCTGTGAAGTGATCTGAAGCGATCAAAGCTAAGTGAATTTTCGTTGTTTTATTCGTTTATGCCTCACCTGATGAAGACCTAAGAGGTCGAAACGCGTTGTGTTTCGTCTTGTGACTCGTTTGTCCACGTTCTCTGGGCGGTTCGCTAACATTAATTTAAGATTTGTTTAGATTTCCGCCTGCAGTCCTCTGGCTTTGCAACTAGATCTACGACAATGCATTCCACAGTTCACTGCTTTTCTCGAGAGATGAAGAGCAGGTATGTATTATGGATCTAAGTGATAAATTGTAAGGTTGAAGATCAGAAAATGTCCAGCCTATTGGCGGTCGGGGTAAATAACAGAGGTCCACCGTGTCTATGGCAAGGAAGGCGGTGCCCATCCCTCTTCTTTGGTCGCCTTTAGGCGACGGTCATTGGGCCTAGTGGGCCGTGGTTTGACGGCCGTGTCCCGCCCGGCAGAACGGATCCGTGAAAGCGGCCATGGACAATCCATGCTAGATCTATCACTATTCTTGATGTGAAAATCCCATTTCTGCCACCTACATAACATTAATCTTTCCCTAAAATCACGCAAAAAGCAATTATTTCTTCCACACCTTGATTTGTCCAAACAAAACCATATCCTAACTTAAACAGTTTACAGCGGATATTTGGAGCCCAGTCTCTTTTGTCGCGTGAATCTAGATCTAGCAGCATCCTATAGGCTTAGAGAGAGAGAGAGAGAGAGAGAGAGAGAGAGAGAGAGAGAGAGAGAGAAGCAATTCGTACATGAAAATTGAAGAGCGCAGTTCTTTCCCTTTACCCTGAGAGCCATGAAACGGACGGTTTGCACGACCAGCCGACCGACGGGTTGAAACTTCCGGGTCGGCCCAGCTCCACTATGGCCACCTGCAGCCGTAGACTAATTGATGACGCCACAGAAGAGTTAAGCGGGGCAGGATTTTTTAACAGGCGGTGCAAAGCACGGCCGCCTTGCGCACGGGTTTACTATGGCCACCTCCTTCACCTTCCCTGGACACAATCGGGAACCCATTCACTCCTGTGTGCACAGAGTGGGGTTCCGACCTGTAACATCCAACTCCAGGAATCGTTCCAACTTAGGACGGTGAAACAAACGTTCAGTCTGTGTATAGAGGTTAGTGGACCCGGACCCGGCCGGCACAGCCTGTCCCCGGGGGCCGAAACCCTGCACTTGTTCATCTCTTTTCCAACGTACTGGCGATGGCCAAAGCCGTGCATAGTGCACCCGGCCCGGCGGCCTTGCAATACACGGCCAGGTCTGGGTCCACTATGCACATAGCCTAGACATTTATTGATTTAACCACGCCCCTAACCATACATAAGACACACTGGTAGATCTAATCCCATATAACAAAATGTGACTCCTTCTCTTTCTGTGGTATGTGGAGCGACCTCTGGTAGAGACGGACCACAAAGCGAACCTGCTATATCCTGCATGAGGCCTTACACAAACAGCGCACAACAGGCCTACCTCGAATCCTGCCGACTCTGAGGTATATCCGTTTTCTTTCGTCTGCTGCTTGTTCCATGGTATGAATACACTATTTAGCATTAGATCAGAGTGACTGGCTTCTAAATTCAGTTATGAAAATTTCAGAAAGCGGACATGCGCACTGACAGGTTGTTGTTGTTGTTGTTGTTGTTGTTGTGTGTGTGTGTGTGTGTGTGTGTGTGTGTGTGTGTGTGTGTGTGTGTTTGTTTTTTTGGTCACTTCTTCCAACAAAAATCGCGGACGACGGAAAAGTCCAGATGTGTGTCAGGAATAATGTGGTTCTCCGCCCTATTGCATGGAAAAGCACAGTTACACAGACGACGAAATCGGCAAAGGTGAGCTTAAATACGCCAGCCCAGGCTTAGCTTAGAGTTGACTGACAGACAAAGTGGTCAGTTGTCGTGCTTTCAACTATTATTCAAAACAGCACTCAACAAAACAACCGCCAACGGCGCAACGTTTTCACATATTGGTCGTAGATCTGGAGACAGATCTAGTCTTTCTAACAAACTAAAAAACATAAATATCACGTCACATTTGGAAGTTGGCAGAATACAGGCCTGATATCACACACACACACACACACACACACACACGTGCAGCCGCTGAGACTTAAACCCTGTCATGAAGAGTGAAAACACGTCAGTTTGTACACAGCTATCTTAGATCACGGTGAACAACATAAACGTGGGAAAACTGAATCTTATGTCTTTTGGAAGATGTTGTGTTCATTTAAAATTGCATAGCAATGCCAAATCTTTCACTTTTGATTCCGTTGGTCGACATAGATAATCTGGCACCAGCTACTGTGGGCGGCCTTCAGACAATGAAACGCGAGCATTAGACACACCCCTTGATTTCAAATAAATAACTAAATGAATGAAAGAAAAAGAAAATGAAAAAAAAAAAAAATCGCGGCACTCAGATTTCACTTTTTTCTTTCTTTTTCTTTTTTTTGGCCCATCTCTTTAATGTTGTGAATCTATATTTCTTTCGTGTGTGTGTGTGTGTGTGTGTGTGTGTGTGTGTGTGTGTGTGTGACAGCCCTGACATGGCTTTTTGCGGTCGATTGGGCTCCATCAAGGAGTCACTGCGTGTGGACTAATCCATATACGCTACAAAATATCTGCTAAGATTTGAGACCACACTGCGCATGATTTAAAGCTGATGGATAAATGAATTAATAACTAAGATGAGAGAATTTTAAGAAGAGGATCTTATGGTTACGACTTAGCAGATGTCTGACCTACGCATTAACTCAACGCGCTGGTCAGACATTGAATAACAGCCTAACATTGGCTGTGCCGTTATTATAATTGTAATGTGTGTGTGGTGATTGTAATTATGTAAACGTGTGCGTGTATTATGTGTATACATGGGTGCGTGGACATGGGCCCTTGTGTGTGCCAGTGAATGCAGTGCGCAAGCACATGTGCGTGTGGTGTGTGCGTGTATGCGTGTAAGTGCTCGTGTGTGCGCGCATTTGTGTGTGTGTGTGTGTGTGCGTGTGTGTGTGTGTGTGTGTGTGTGATCTGTGGGCTTGTGTAGGCATGCTCCTGCATGCATTCATCTGCACAGGTATGTGTACGTATGTAATGTGTGTGTGCCTGTCTATATGGCCGTATACGCATGTGCGTGTGTGTGTGTGCGCGTGTGAGTGTATGTGCGTGCGTGTGTGTGTGTGTGTGTGTGTGTGTGTGTGTGTGTGTGTGTGTGTGTGTGTGTGTGCACCTTTGATTGTTTGTGGGAAATGAGTGTTCAGAAGATGATTGAGTTTCAAAAACAATAACAAGAACAGCACACACACACACACACACACACACACACACACACACACACACACACTTACATCTGTGGACTCTCCAGTTTACACACCTGCATTGCCCCACCGATGCACACCCACCAGTGCACACACATCTACAGTATACATTAGGGTCCCTGAGAAATTAAAAGTCTTATACCAGTTGACATGTGCTTGATCCCTTGTGTCTGTCATTGGAAAGGCCCAGTATAAGTCTGCCCCATTCTCTTGCTCTTCCTTCCTTTAAGTCTGGATGTGCGGCCACTTCCTCTCTTGGTGTTCAGATCTGAAATCTGGTCTGTGGTATAGTGGCTTTGCTCATGTTTGTTTAGGTGATTCTTTGGATTTCTTATGACATCAGATCGGCCAAGCTGTAATCCAGTTCTTCTCGTTGCCTTGCCAACCAATGTGTCTGCTCTATCGTTTCCTTTAACTCCTGCATGTCCAGGGCAGTACATCCATATCAGTCTCTCGATGGAAGATTGGGCATTACTTTGTGCCAGGCAGGGATTCCCATTCCCCTCTCCACTTTTCGAAGCAGGTTCATGGGGTCAGTCAGTATCATGGCTTGTTGAGTTTTAATCTGGCCTGTGGATGAGAGCCAGTGGAGTGCTTGTGTCACTGCTTCTACTTCCACTGTTAGCCTTGAAGTTGTTAAAATGTACGCACCATTGTCTTCCTGGATAGTTCGGCCATTTTACTTAACTATATATCTCCAGCCTGACTTATCTTTGGTGATTGAACCGTCAGAGCATTTAACAGTAACTTCTTTCGTGCCATGCCTTTTCTACTGCATCTGAATTTCTGCGTTGTTTTGGCCTTCTGGCCATTCTCCAGAGTGTCTTCCAAGCTCAGTTTTGGAGCGATCGCAATTTGGTAGAGGTGTTTGAAGTGGTCTGGATACTTTTTTGCTTCCTTCGTTTCCTTGAGTTCTGCTAACTGACACGCAAGCTGTATAGTCTACTGCCTGTCCCATCAATGATTTTCCACGTCCTAAGCGAGTGCCTTTTGTTTCCTTGACTGCCACATAAAGTGTGTTTTGGGAAATTTTCAAGAGCTATGAAATATGCCTTCATCTGTTCTAGCTTCTGTCTTGCCTGCATTGAAGGATTAAGCAGATATCGCAAAGTTTCAACTGGTGTGTCCTTCGTGGTTGCCAGGATCAATCTCATTGCTTCACTATTGCTTTCCGACAGTTTTGTAAGCTCTAATCCATAATCAGTCACACTGAGTGCAAGTGCGTGATGCAGTCAGTAGAGATGGCTCTGTTCAATGCCTTTAGCTGCCATTGCTTTCATGGCAGACAGGCCCTTTTTGCATTTGAGAACAATATTCGCAACATGTTTTCTAACGGTCAGTATTATATCAAAGCCTATACCCAAATAGCGTAGGTTGTCAGTTGATTCAGTTGGTGTTCCATTGAAGGAAACTGGTGAGGGTAGTTGTCCTGGTGTCTTGTCGCTGAGAGCGTAGACCAATGTCTGGGCTTTTGTAGGGTTGATGGACGATCAAGTTTCTTGGCACCACTGAGCAATATTGTTCAACTGCTGCTGAACCGCTTTCGTGATAACTTCAGCATTCTTTGTTATTTTGTAGATAATCGTAAGGTGACGGTTCGCTCCAGAGGTGCTACTGCAATCCATCGTGTAAATGTCCTGCTGATGCCATAGTCGAGGAGTAGCTCCACTAGAAAGGAGAACTGGACGTTGGTGTATACATCTCCCAGTTCTATTGCAACTGCCAGCGTTTGTTCCTTTCTTTGGAATCCTTCGTTCTCTTCATAGGCAAAAGCTGGCACCTTTTCCCATGTATTATCTGAACTAAATTAATGTGTGTGTGTGTGTGTGTGTGTGTGTGTGTGTGTGTGTGTGTGTGTGTGTGCACGCGCACGCACTTCACCCCCCCCCCTCCCCCCGCCCTCCCGCTCCCTTCATCTTCCATTTTGCTACTTCTGTCCTTTTTTCCCAATTCGCTTGATTTACCACTCTTTTATTCAGAGAACTGACATGGATGTGAACGTTTCAGAAATAAAAGCAATAGTCCTCCAAAGGGAAGAAAACATTATAGAAAAATCACCATGCCACTCATCTAATTTTCGGCCACGTGGCCTTTTTCAAGAGAAAAAAACAAAAACAATCCAACTACGTGATGTCCATCTTTGGCAACTGGTCAGAGCAAAGAATTGACGTCATAAATATAATGCGCAAGTTCTGACATCATAATATGTGATGTCATCAACAAGGAAAAAAAAAAAAAAAAAAAAAAAAAAAAAAAAAAAGGGGGGGAGGGGGGGAGGGGGGTGCAAGTTGTGTGGGGGTGTGGGTGTGTGCGTGCGTGCGCGCGCGCGCGCGCGCGCGCGCGCGTGTGTGTGTGTGTGTGTGTGGGGGGGGGGGGGGGGTGTAGTTATACTGTAACCAATGTACTTCAAAAACATAGCAATACGCTCCATAAATCACAATGAAAATGAAACCATAGAATAATGTGACCATAGTCCTGTCTGTGACTGTGCATGGCATACAAGAACTGTCATATGAATATATATATATATATATATATATATATATATATATATATATATATGTATATATATATATATATAAATTTTATGCCAATCATCAATGTTGTTCGTAGGTAAATCTGGATAGGGTTGTTACAAATTTGTCTTAACATTACATCCATTTGGCATCCTAGTATCTAATGCCCTTATCCATTTTTCTTCAGTAATAAGTCTGAAGCTTTTGCTTTCACCATAAGCTTTTGCCAACACTGCAACAGCAAGGTCTCCCACTGAATGCTGAAGGAAATGTCGCATTATTGGCTTTTCTCTTTGGAACTTGATGTCACGTCTGTGTTCCGCTATTCTTTCTTTCAATGAACGTCCGGTTTCACCAACATAAACTGTCTTATTACACCGTTTACACAACAGAGCATATATCAAATTTCTATCAGCACATGTCACATTACTAATAACATTGTGTGAATATTTCTGCTTTGTGTCCAACACTGTGGAAGTTACTAGTGAAGAACAGGTGTCACAATCACAAGTTTCTGTTTTTCCCTTCACTGCTCTTTCAGTTTTCTGGTGAACCAACGTATCACATAAATTTTTATCCCGTCTGTATGCAGGCATCGGTAGTTTATGGAATACTTTGCACATGTATTCTGACTTATAGAGCGTATCACTATGTCTCTTTAGTACAGCTTGTACATCTGGCAATAATCTTGAAAATGTCAACACTAGTGGTACTCTTTCAGTGTTTTCTGAAAGAGTACCACTAGTGTTGACATTTTCAAGATTATTGCCAGATGTACAAGCTGTACTAAAGAGACATAGTGATACGCTCTATAAGTCAGAATACATGTGCAAAGTATTCCATAAACTACCGATGCCTGCATACAGACGGGATAAAAATTTATGTGATACGTTGGTTCACCAGAAAACTGAAAGAGCAGTGAAGGGAAAAACAGAAACTTGTGATTGTGACACCTGTTCTTCACTAGTAACTTCCACAGTGTTGGACACAAAGCAGAAATATTCACACAATGTTATTAGTAATGTGACATGTGCTGATAGAAATTTGATATATGCTCTGTTGTGTAAACGGTGTAATAAGACAGTTTATGTTGGTGAAACCGGACGTTCATTGAAAGAAAGAATAGCGGAACACAGACGTGACATCAAGTTCCAAAGAGAAAAGCCAATAATGCGACATTTCCTTCAGCATTCAGTGGGAGACCTTGCTGTTGCAGTGTTGGCAAAAGCTTATGGTGAAAGCAAAAGCTTCAGACTTATTACTGAAGAAAAATGGATAAGGGCATTAGATACTAGGATGCCAAATGGATGTAATGTTAAGACAAATTTGTAACAACCCTATCCAGATTTACCTACGAACAACATTGATGATTGGCATAAAATTTATATATATATATATATACATATATATATATATATATATATATATATATATATATATTCATATGACAGTTCTTGTATGCCATGCACAGTCACAGACAGGACTATGGTCACATTATTCTATGGTTTCATTTTCATTGTGATTTATGGAGCGTATTGCTATGTTTTTGAAGTACATTGGTTACAGTATAACTACACCCCCCCCCCCCCCCCACACACACACACACACACACACACGCGCGCGCGCGCGCGCGCGCGCACGCACGCACACACCCACACCCACACCCACACACAACTTGCACCCCCCTCCCCCCCTCCCCCCTTTTTTTTTTTTTTTTTTTTTTTTTTCCTTGTTGATGACATCACATATTATGATGTCAGAACTTGCGCATTATATTTATGACGTCAATTCTTTGCTCTGACCAGTTGCCAAAGATGGACATCACGTAGTTGGATTGTTTTTGTTTTTTTCTCTTGAAAAGGCCACGTGGCCGAAAATTAGATGAGTGGCATGGTGGTTTCAGAAATAGTTTTAAACTTTTCCCCCCCTCCAAATAAGGACATTTTGCACGTCTACTCTCCAAGGTACTGCTGCTGACTAACTATCGCGTGATGATTATTTCGTTTAGGTGGAGTGGCACGTGGAGACCAGGAGATAGTCTCAATGGCCCAGTAGTGTCATCTCCGTGAGTCCTCACGCCTGTAGACTACCAGTCGTAGCCGCACGTTGCTGAGTCCATCTTCCAGTCACATCCAGCATTTCAGAAGACACCCCGGCTACATCAGTGCTATCTCTGCCCACGTGGTTAAAGTGTCACAGCAGAACGCTCTTGGTTAGATCTCAGCCTGTGTCCCTGTGTGAGTGTCCTGGATGACCTTGTTGTGGTAAACATCTCCACCACAATGAAGTAGTGAGGTCGTCACTTAGTGTGAAAACACAGGTCGGAGGTTGAAGACGACTCGCGTCTTGAATCACCAAGTAAAAGGAGGACAAGAGACTGAAAGAGACTCTCCACTCCCGCCCATCAGTACCACCACCCGTCACTACGAAGAAGGAGGGGAGACAGACAGAAACGTGTCTTACCATTATCACCTCTGTTCAAAAACAAATTGAAGACGACAGCTAGACATCTTCTCAATCCATCCCAGCTACTAGTAGCACCAGCACAACGTTGAAGGACAGGCCTCATCCATCCCCCTCACCATGAGGTTCTTCAGCCAGCTGAAGCTTCTGTTCTGGAAGAACCTGCTGCTGCAAAGACGCAAGGTGGTGGTCAGCATCTTAGAGGTCATGCTACCCATCCTTTTTGCCTTCATTATCTTCATCATCCGCCTCAGCACCAAGCCAGTGAAGGTACTGAAGCCCACAATCTTCAATGCCACGTCGCTCACCCAAAAGCCGTACGGATTTTTGCCTGGCACTAAAGTAGGATTTACCCCCAACACCCCCTTGACCCGCCACCTCATGCAAAACGTGTTGGATGTCGTCATTCAGGGCTCCGTTTCCAGCTACTACAACCTGGAGGACTACCCTGACTATGACTTTGACTGTGAGTCCACTGTGTGACCCCCCTCATGTGACCCTCTCATTATTCACCAACACACCTGTCAGTCCTCTGTGTCACTCTCTCATTATTCACCAACATCCTTGTCAGTTCTCTGTGTGACCTCATTATTCATCAATACATCTGTCACTAGTGTCAGTCCTCTGTGTGACTCTCTCATTATTCACAATGCACGTGTCTGTCCTCTCTGTGACTCTCTCGTTATTCACCAACACACCTATCACTCCTCTGTGTGACCCTCTCATTATTCACAATACACCTGTCAGTCCTCTATGTGACACTCTTATTATTCACCAACACACCTGTCAGTCCTCTGTGTGACTCTCTCTTTATTCACCAACATCCTTGTCAGTCTTCTGTATGACCTCATTTTTCACACGTAAAATGTCAGTCCTGTATATGACTCTCATTATTCACTAACACACCTGTCAGTCCTCTGTGTGACTCTCTCATTATTCGCTAACACACCTGTTAGTCCTTTGTGTGACCTCATTATTCACCAGTACACCTGTGAGTCCTCTCTGTGACTCTCATTATTCACCAACACACCTGTCAGTCCTCTGTGTGACTCTCATTATTCACAATACACCTGTGAGCCTCTATGTGACTTTCTCGTTATTCACCAACACACCTGTCAGTCCTCTGTGTGACTTTCTCATTATTCACAATACACCTGTCAGTCCTCAGTGTGACTCTCATTATTCACAATACACCTGTGAGCCTCTGTGTGACTTTCTCATTATTCACTAACCCACCTGTACGTACTCTCTAGTGACTTTCTCATTATTCACCAACACACCTGTCAGTCCTCTGTAGTGACTCTCTCATTATTCGCCAACACACCTGTCAGTCCTCTGTGTGGCTCTCTCATTATTCACCAACACACCTGTCAGTTTTCTGTGTGACTCTCTCATTATTCACCAACACACCTGTCAGTCCTCTGTGTGACCTCATCATTCACTAACACTCCTGTCAGTTCTCTATGTGACCCTCCCATTATTCACCAAAACACATGTCAGTTCTCTGTGTGACCCTCTTATTATTCACCAACTCACCTGTCAGTCCTCTACGTGACTCTCTCAAGTCTCATTATTCACCAACTGCACCTGTAAGTTCGATCGAAATTAACACGCACGTTGTTTTAGTTGTTGTTGCGGTTGTTATTGTCTTCTTCTTCTTCTTCTTCTTCTTCTTCTTCTTCTTCTTCTTCTTCTCCTCCTCCTCCTCCTCCTCCTCCTCCTCCTCCTCCCCCCCTCCTCCTCCTCCTCCTCCTCCTCCTCCTTTGTCATGTGAATGAGGAAAAAGTGATGTGAATGGAAAAGTTTCATATCAATTAAGAGATTTTGTAATTTTTGCAATTGTGGAATGGAACCTACGGGTTTGATGCTTTTTTGTATTCATGGAGTGCAACCGCCAGTGATGCGGAAGAGTAGGACGCTGAGTGGATTGTGAAGTGTGTTCACCCAATGTGAGGAAGGGTGGAAGATTATTGTTACTTCAGAGGAGCTCTGGACACAGACATAGGAGGATGTCTGATTGTAACCCTCTTTGGGTTTAACATAGGACTAGGATTGTCCGATGCAACCCTGGGTTGGGTGTGCTATATTATTGGACTGGTTTGTCCGATGCAACCCTGGTTTGGGTGTGCTTAACCCTTGGTGGGTGTAATATGCCTGGCGTGGCAAGTTCACTCGAGTATAGAGTGTAGATGTAGACTGGAAGTCTACTAGGGTAGGCTTGTCGCGTATTCCTAGAAGGTGAGTACCAGTTGGGGTTGTAAACTGGTTAAAGCAATTACAGTAAAGGTGTAATTGTAATGATAACAGAAGTTTGATAATTATAAAGATTTGATGATATTGTGCTATTTGGGAAAAAGAGAAAGATGAACGTTGAACGCGAAAAGAGAAGAATTGAAAAATAAATAAATAAAGTATTGTTGTATAAAGATTTCTCTCTGTACCCCAACTGTAGGTAGGAATAGGTTGGCGGAACAAGACTCATGTGAGTATTCTATATTGATCTTGGAGTGAATGTGGAAGGAGTTAAAAAGGAGCTATGAATAATAAGAGAGAAAGAGAAAGAATAAATAAAATTCATTTTAGAGGTTAACCCTGGACCTAGGGTTTCGTTACAGAATCCCTCAGCGTCCAGTGGTGGTCAGTGGTGGTCCAGGCTTGAGCTGTACGAGCCTAGTGAGAGTCCAGGCTGTGGTGGTCCAGAGGTGGTACAGCCAAGTGAAAGAAAGCTCCTCGACAAGTCAAGATGACTTGTCTTTATTGATACTATTTAATATAAGAACTGATAGTGTAACATGTGTGTGAGTGTGTTGGATTTTTGGTAAAACTTTGAATATTGCATTATTGTTTCTAGGTGGGGAATTATCTTGTGAAGAGAAGAAATAATTGTTGGAAAATGCAGTGAAATGCAAAGAAGAATTAAAACCCTTTTCTTTGTGAGTAAAGGGAGCGTTTTATAGAAAACTCGGTTCAATTGTGGTAGTGCTCCTTTGGGTGAATGGAGTGATTGCGTGTTGTGTACGAAGTAAGCATACTGTGTTTGTGAATGCAAGTGTGTATGTTCACAAACATTGGTGTGTGACAGTGGTGACCCCGTCTTTGAATTTAGGTTAGAGTTTAATAGGATTTAGTTTTTTGAGTGAGTACTGCTGCTAAAATATTGTTTTGAACCCCTTTGTAAAAAAAAGAAAGAAAAATAGAAGTAAAATTACTCTGCCAAATTACAATTATAAAGATACTATTTTGTTCCCCTCTGCATTGCTGAATAATTGTTATATTTATTCATTTTCATTGGCATTTTCAATTTTGTTTTTCTTATCTATATTTATGGTGTGTCAATTGTTTATGTAATGTATACTTGTTCTTAGTATTCCCGTCTCCAGTTCTACGGGTGGTAGTTTCAATTAGTGGGCTACCTAAGGGTTCTTTTGCTCGGTCTTACTTTTCCTACTTTTTTCAAATTTTCGCCTCTCTTGGTTTCTGTCTCTATTCTAATTAAAATTCTCTTGATATTCTTTACGATAAGCTCCTCTCTAGTTTCAAGTTTAGGCGGGTTTTTTTGCTATTTTAAATAGGGTTTCTGATTAGTGTGTGTAAATGCTCCCTTTATTTTAAATGTTGTAAGGTTTAGTTGAAAATCTTTCTTGTAAAATTGTGTTTTTTTCTGGCACATTCTTTTGGATTCCTTTTTGAAAACAGTGCTCTGCTTTAGTTTAAAACAATAATTAAAAAAAAATATTCTTAGCTTTTCTTGGTATTTCGGAAATCTTTCTCACAATTCAGTCTTTCAGAGCCATTTCTAAATTTACTTCTCACATTTTTTGGCCAACTAAATTAACTTAAATAAAACATTTTTTCAGTGAGGGTGCATTTCCATACTCGATCAAATTTTACTGAAAAGAAAAAATTCTTTTCTGTCCCGTCATTGTTTTTTTTTGGTTCTTTACAAATTTGAATGTTTTGAGCTCTGTATTCTAGTAATCAGTGCCAAGTAAGTTTAAATTGTTGTTCTATTTTAAATAGTGTTTTTATTTCACATCTTAATTTCTCTACCCCATTTGCACGCTGTGGGATTTCTTTAAGCGTTATCTCACTCTCATACAACATGACTGATACAGTAGATGATCAACAAATAGAGGAATTCCAATCCTTATTTGTGAAGGAGGATGAGGAAACGGTTCGTTTCAACCGATTTTTGTCCCAGGGACAGAAATTGCAGTTGCCTGGTGATGCGTTAATGGCTTACATTGATCAGTGTGAAGAGCGTGCGCTCAGAGCGAAAGAAAGAGAGGAGAAGAAAGAGACAGAGAAAGAAGATAAGATTAGGCAAGCAGAAGCACAGTTAGAGAAAGAAGAGGATAGACAAGCACAGTTAGAAGAAGAAGATAGAAAGCACAGTTAGAGAAAGAGAAGGATAGACAAGCACAGTTAGAGAAAGAAGAGAAGGATAGACAGAGAGAGGAAAAAATCAGGGTGCATGAACTTGAAATGAAAAGAACAGAAAGTCTTAATTTACTTGAAATGAGAAGATTGGAACTTGAACAAAAACGAGTGGAACTTCAGTTAAAGCAACAGGCTGTTCAACAATCTGCAAATGTAAATGTTTCTCAAACTGATGCTGTTCCTGTTCAGGGTGCAGGTAAGACTTCCTACATTCCCAAATTACCCCTTTTGATGAGAATCGTGATGACATAGACTTTTCTTTTTAGGTTTGAAAACCATGCTTCATCATGTGGTTGGAGCAAGGACAAATGGACATTGTATGCTGCTTCCCTATTCAAGGGCACCGCATTATCTCTGTATCATAGTTTGGCAGTTCATGATTCTCTCACATGGGAAGAGCTGAAAGCTGAACTTTTGAAGAAGTTTCAATATACAGATGAAGGCTTTAGAGAAAAATTTCGTTCAGTTCGTCCAGAAAAAGGTGAATCATTTGTAGCTTTCCTTATTAGGACAAGTCATTTATTTGATCGTTGGGTTGAATTGTCCCAAACACAGAAAGAATATGCTGATTTGCGTGACTTGTTGTTACTGGAGCAGATTTTACAAAGCGTATCCAAAGACCTAGCTATTTTTCTAAAAGAGAGATCTTGTAAAACTGCAGAGGATATCTGTAAGCTGGCAGATCAGTATCGGACTGCTCATCCGGAAAAGCATTTTTCCAGGAAATCTGACCGTGATGTGTTTGAGGCAAATGTTGCTTCAACAGGCCAGTTTGGTCCGGGTCGTTCTCAACCAAACGGGAGATATGGTCATAGAGGAGGCCAGAGTTTTTCTCAAAGACAGAATACAAACAGGAATAATGTACATTCCTATAATAACTGGCAAGAGAATAATTCTGGACAAACTTTTTCACAGGGTAATCCAAATGCAAGTCATTACCCAAGAGGATATACCAATTCTCGACGGACTGGTCAGTTTAGAGCTATTCGTGGCCGTGGACAATTTTCAAACCGTGGTGGTATTGATCATAGTACAGTACCAGATACAGTATCTGGTGCGGACAATGGTTGTTGGCACTGTTCTTGTATATTTCACAAGAAGAAAGACTGTCCTTTTCTAGCACAGGGTAATGTGTGCTTTGCAACAGATCCCAAGCAAACTACTAAAGATACTCAGCATGTTTTAGTGTCTGACACTGATGTTACAGGTCTACACATTGAATCGTGTACTGTCAATGGGTTTGGTGCTACACTGTTGAGGGATACTGGGTGTACTACTGCTGGTGTACGCAAAGATTTAGTCAGAAAAGAACAATACACCGGGACACATCAGCAATGTCGTACATTTGGTGGCAAAATTGAATCATTTCCTTTGGCATGTGTTTATGTTTGTACTCCCTATTTTACAGGTGAAATAACAGCATGTGTCATTGATGATCCTGTGACAGACCTCATTCTTGGAAATCTCAAGGGTGTTTCCACGTCTTGTGGAGGACAATGTGGTTCTTTTGTGCCTTCTATGGTAAGCACTCGTTCACAAGAGGAAAAAGAAAGGCAAGGTCAAAAACCCCTGGTTGTTCCCTATGTCCCAAAATTGGATGTGACTCCTGAACATTTGAGTGATTTACAAAAGACAGATACAACATTGACTCATTTGTTTCAGAAAGTTGTTCCTGAGGTACCTGACAAAGTGACTGATATCATGTACATAAAAAAGAATAATCTTTTATACCGTCTTTTTCCTAAAGATGAACAGGTGGTGGAGCAGATTGTCGTTCCTATGTCTTTACGTGATACTGTTTGCATACTGCACATGATTCCATGTTTTCGGGTCATTGTGGAGTCAAACGTACTCTTCAACGTGTGTTGTCTTCATTTTTTTGGCCTGGTGTTAGTGTGCAAGTTTCAAAATATTGTCAATCATGTGATGTCTGTCAGAAAACAATTCCCAAAGGTCGTATACCATTTGCACCTTTGCAAAGAATGCCAGTCATTACTGAACCATTCAGTCGTGTTTGTATTGATTTGGTTGGTCCATTTCATGTTTCCAATTCTGGTTTTCGTTGTGTGCTCACTGTCATGGATGTTGCTACCAGGTATCCTGAAGCTGTACCTTTGAAAAAGATTGATACTATTTCTGTGGCAGAAGCATTATTTTCTATTTTTTCCAGAATGGGACTTCCTGATGAAATATTATCTGACTTGGGTACTCAGTTTGTGTCAGATCTCATGAAAGAAATATTTCGTTTACTTTCAATTTCTGCATGTACTACATCTCCATACCATCCACAGTCGAATGGCCTCGTGGAAAGATTTAATGGTACTTTCAAGATGATGTTGAAGAAAGTTTCTAAGGAAAGACCATCAGACTGGGATCGATACATTCCAGCCATACTTTTTGCCTACAGGGAATTGCCAAATGAGAGCACAGGTTTCTCTCCTTTTGAGTTGCTTTTTGGTCGTTCACCAAAAGGACCTATTAGCATCCTGTCAAAGTCATGGTCTGGGGACAATGTGTCTCAAGAAGAAAAAAATGTTTTTGATTATGTTTTTACTTTACAAAATCGTATAGCAGATGCATGTCGTATTGCCCAAGAAAATGCTTATAACAGTGCAACTACGCATAAAAAGTATGCCGATCGTGGGGCAAAGATGCGTGTGTTTTCTGTGGGTGACAATGTGTTGGTGCTTTTGACAGATAAGAGCAAGATGCATGTGATGTGGAAAGGACCATTCGTCGTCATTGAAAAATGTTCTGATGTCAATTACAGGATTGATATGAATGGTGTGAAGAAAATTTTCCATGTTAACATGTTGAAAAAGTACTTTCACAGGTCTGATGTTATGATCAACAAGGTTGCTGTCCCTGATAAGATTTCAGCATTGGCATGTGACATTTCATGTCTGTTACCAATGGATTGTGTGACAGAACATTTGCAACGTCTTGACAAACCTGTGTTTCACAAGGTGCCTGTAATTCATGAAACTGCTGTTGGTGTAGTTCAGGACACTGGTGATGATGTTATTCAACTGCCTACATTATCCTTAAAAGGTGAAACATACGAGGATGTCAAGATCAACGAGGACTTGAAACCATCTCAGGTGACTCAACTAAAGTGTTTACTACAGGATTATACAGATGTACTTACAGACAAACCAGGATCTGCAGTTGGTGTTGAACCTCATAGAATACGGTTGACAACAGATGTTCCTGTACGAATGAAGTCGTATCCTTTACCTTTTGCAAAAAAGCAAATTATTGAAAGAGAGGTACAGGTCATGTTGGATCTTGGGGTCATTGAAAAGTCAAGTTCTCCATATGTGGCTCCTGTGGTGCTGGTTTCAAAACCAGATGGTTCAGTCAGATTTTGTATTGATTACAGGGCTTTGAATAAATTGACTGTTTTTGATTCTGAACCAATTCCTGATGTGGAGGATTTGTTTTGTCAACTGAGTCAAGCCAAGTATTTTGTGAAAATTGATCTCACGAAAGGTTATTGGCAGATACCGATGTGTGTTGATGATAAAGAAAAAACAGCTTTTCAAACACCATTTGGACTTTTTCATTTTTTGCGAATGCCTTTTGGTTTGCAGAATGCACTGGCAACTTTCGCGAGAATGATGAGACAACTCAGGTTACATGAAATGTCTGCTGTAAGTTTTTTTGATGATATTTTGCTGGCTTCACAAACATGGAGTAATCTGCTGAGATGTTTGAAAAGTGTTTTTGAAAGACTCCGTTCTTTTGGTTTGACAGCAAGGCCATCGAAAATCATGGCGGGTTTTCAAAAACTGGAGTTTTTGGGGCATACAATTGCTGTGGGTTCGATGCAGCCAGAAAAGAAGAAAATGGAAAAGATTTTGGCAATCAAAACCCCATGTTCAAAGAAACAGGTTCGTTCACTTCTTGGACTCTTATCTTATTACAGGCGTTATGTCCCTCACTTTGCAACTCTTACAGCTCCATTAACTGAGTTGACAAAGGGTTCCAAGCATTCATCTATTGATTGGACTGTAGATTGTCAGAATGCTTTGGAAGCAGTTCAAATGGTTTTGAATTCTTCTCCTGTTTTACTTCTGCCCAACTTGGAGAAAGATTTTGTCCTCCGGACTGATGCAAGTTCAACAGGAATGGGTGCTGTTCTTTTGCAAGAACATCAAGATTTATTGCATCCAGTACAGTTTGCAAGTAAGAAGTTCACTGATGCACAGTCGAAGTATTCTACTATTGAACGGGAATGCTTAGCGATTGTGTGGGCACTTGCAAAATTTGAGCGTTTCTTGACAGGCAGGTTTTTTGTCCTGCAGACGGATCACAGACCTCTGACGTTTTTGAAGACATCAAGAACAAAGAATAACCGTCTATTACGGTGGTCTTTGGCGATCCAGCAATTCAGTTTTAGGGTTGATCCAATTTCAGGGTCCAGCAATGTGATTGCTGACATTTTGTCTCAACAGTAATAAGCAGTGTGTGTTTTCAAGTTTGCTGTTGAAAGTTGAATTTATATGTTTGTATTTGAGTAATGGAATGTTGTGTGCAATATTGATTACTTGCGGTAGTGATAGTTGATGCATTGATGTTGGCTTTGGATAATTTTTTTTGGGAAACAATGTTTTTATAAATATACATTTTCTGTTCGCATGTACTCATGTCATTTTGGGAAAGTATTTTTTCAGAATACTGTCAATGGTGTTTTTTTTTTTGTGAACTCCTATACTCTTCTTTGAAAATGATGAATCAAATTTTTTTATCGGAGGTTGGGGGGTGTCATGTGAATGAGGAAAAAGTGATGTGAATGGAAAAGTTTCATATCAATTAAGAGATTTTGTAATTTTTGCAATTGTGGAATGGAACCTACGGGTTTGATGCTTTTTTGTATTCATGGAGTGCAACCGCCAGTGATGCGGAAGAGTAGGACGCTGAGTGGATTGTGAAGTGTGTTCACCCAATGTGAGGAAGGGTGGAAGATTATTGTTACTTCAGAGGAGCTCTGGACACAGACATAGGAGGATGTCTGATTGTAACCCTCTTTGGGTTTAACATAGGACTAGGATTGTCCGATGCAACCCTGGGTTGGGTGTGCTATATTATTGGACTGGTTTGTCCGATGCAACCCTGGTTTGGGTGTGCTTAACCCTTGGTGGGTGTAATATGCCTGGCGTGGCAAGTTCACTCGAGTATAGAGTGTAGATGTAGACTGGAAGTCTACTAGGGTAGGCTTGTCGCTTATTCCCTAGAAGGTGAGTACCAGTTGGGGTTGTAAACTGGTTAAAGCAATTACAGTAAAGGTGTAATTGTAATAACAGAAGTTTGATAATTATAAAGATTTGATGATATTGCGCTATTTGGGAAAAAGAGAAAGATGAACGTTGAACGCGAAAAGAGAAGAATTGAAAAATAAATAAATAAAATATTGTTGTATAAAGATTTCTCTCTGTACCCCAACTGTAGGTAGGAATAGGTTGGCGGAACAAGACTCATGTGAGTATTCTATATTGATCTTGGAGTGAATGTGGAAGGAGTTAAAAAGGAGCTATGAATAATAAGAGAGAAAGAGAAAGAATAAATAAAATTCATTTTAGAGGTTAACCCTGGACCTAGGGTTTCGTTACAGAATCCCTCAGCGTCCAGTGGTGGTCCAGTGGTGGTCAGTGGTGGTCCAGGCTTGAGCTGTACGAGCCTAGTGAGAGTCCAGGCTGTGGTGGTCCAGAGGTGGTACAGCCAAGTGAAAGAAAGCTCCTCGACAAGTCAAGATGACTTGTCTTTATTGATACTATTTAATATAAGAACTGATAGTGTAACATGTGTGTGAGTGTGTTGGATTTTTGGTAAAACTTTGAATATTGCATTATTGTTTCTAGGTGGGGAATTATCTTGTGAAGAGAAGAAATAATTGTTGGAAAATGCAGTGAAATGCAAAGAAGAATTAAAACCCTTTTCTTTGTGAGTAAAGGGAGCGTTTTATAGAAAACTCAGTTCAATTGTGGTAGTGCTCCTTTGGGTGAATGGAGTGATTGCGTGTTGTGTACGAAGTAAGCATACTGTGTTTGTGAATGCAAGTGTGTATGTTCACAAACATGGGTGTGTGACATCCTTCTTCTTCTTCTTCTTGACCCTGATATGGCCCTTAGCGGTCGGCTGGGTTATAAGCAACATTACCTTACCTTACCTTCTTCTTGATCATTATCATCATCATTGTTATTACTATCATTATAATTACTGTTGTTTGCTGTTACTATTGCAAAATATTATAACCATATTCTAGTAACGGGAAGCAGTTAGAGTATCGTTACATTTGTTGCATCTCTCTCTCTCTCTCTCTCTCTCTCTCTCTCTCTCTCTCTCTCTCTCTCTCTCTCTCTCCCCCCTCAATTCTGTTCACCTTTTCTGTCTTCCCTACTCTCCTCTCTTGATATCCTCCTCATGTTAGTCGCCTTCTATTTTCTCTATCTGTGGCTCTTTAGTCAATAGTATCTTTGCGTGTGTTACTGGAGAGTAGTATCGCATCCTTCCCTTTGTCCCATGTTGTTATCATTTTGATGTATAAAGATTGATAGCATCCTTCCCTTTGTCCCATGTTATCATTTTGATGTATAAAGATTGATAGCATCCTTCCCTTTGTCCCATGTTGTTATCATTTTGATGTATAAAGATTGATAGCATCCTTCCCTTTGTCCCATGTTGTTATCATTTTGATGTATAAAGATTGATATGTATGACCAGCCGCCGTGGCGAAGTGATTAGCGTCGCGGACTCCCGGCTGGGAGGTCGTGGGTTCGAATCCCATCAGAGTCATGTGGGTTTTTCTGCCCCGACCGGCTCCTACCCCAGAGTTGAGTTTGCTGTGGACTCAGTTGGGAAGACTGGGACCACACAGTCGAGTTTCATCCACTTAATGGATGCGTTTCTGAGAGTGTCACCCAAATTTCCGACCTACACTGCAGGTGCCTGTATCTCTCGGGCCTGGTTGACGCCAGGATATATTATGAAAGGAAGCGTAGAGTACAGCCCTGTCGTGTAGTCTCAGACCGAAATGGAAATCCGTAGCATCATCTGAATCATCATTCTCATCGATCAGCATTAAAAAAAAATGTCTCAAGTTCTGTGGCCCTTCATGCCCTGCTCTCATGGTGACCTCAATTTCGATGTCCTCTCCACGTCTGTGGCCTTGGTTTGGTTCCGTCGGGGTCACCGGTATCGGCGAGTTGATGGGGGCTGTCGTTGGACGGACGTGGTGGCGCCCTCCGGAGGGAGAGCTCACTCACGCCGGCTCCGCGACTAAGCAATTATTGTCGTCAGCAGTGGGCTTAGTAGGTGGAGTCCTGCGTATGTTAGATCAGAACAGGCGCCACTGAACACCACCGAAGTGACTCGGCAGCAGTGCAGTGTCTCCTCCGGTGGGTTACCTCTTGACGACTTGAAATTGACTGCTCCCTGTGGATTGCTGGTGCCGGGGCTGCGGCGGGGCCGACCGAGCTGTGGCTGTGGACGGGGTGTCGGAATGAGTGGCGTGGGTGCACTGCCTCTGAAGTGGCGCAGAGGTTGGGACAAAAAAAAATTGATATGTATGATGTTGCTATTACTACTGGGATACACCCTTTTTATATTCTCAGCTCTTTCCTCTTCATTGCATGATTTGATTTTTTATACGAACTTCCTTCCATTACATTTCGGTCTGCTTCAGTTCTTCTTCTTCTTCTTCTTCTTCTTCTTCTTCTTCTTCTTCTTTCTTCTTCTCTCTCTTCTTCTCTCTGTCTCTCTCTGTCTGTCTCTCTGTCTCTGTCTGTCTCTCTCTCTCTCTCTCTCTCTCTCTCTCTCTCTCTCTCTCTCTCTCTCTCTCTTTCCTGATGTGCGAAGACTGCTACTTCACATCGACGAGGTCGAGAGATCACAATGTACCAAGTTCTTGGCTGGACGAAGCAGTAAATGACTGACAATCAAGGCATAACTGGATAACTCAGTAAAGGACTAACAACACAAGGCGTAACTGAATCATCAGTATATGACTAACTACGCAAGGCATAACTGAATCAATCAATAAATTTACTAACGACTAGACTAGACAGGAAATAGCTGGACGAAGCAGTAAAGGACTAACAGCACAAGGCGTAAATGAATCCATCAGTATACGACTTTACTACGCAAGGACATGACTAGATGAATCAGTAAATGATTGACTACAGAAGGTATAACTAGATGAATCAGTGGATGACTCACTACACAAGCATGACTGCACGAATCAATGAACGACTCATTACACAAGGCATGACTACACGAATCAATGAACGACTCACTACACAGACATGACTGCACGAATCAATGAACGACTCATTACACAAGGCATGACTACACGAATCAATGAACGACTCACTACACAAGACATGACTGCACGAATCAATGAACGACTCATTACACAAGGCATGACTACACGAATCAATGAACGACTCACTACACAAGACATGACTGCACGAATCAATGAACGACTCATTACACAAGGCATGACTACACGAATCAATGAACGACTCATTACACAAGGCATGACTGCACGAATCAATAAATGACTCACCACACAAGGCATGACTAGATGAATCAGTGAATGGCTGACTACTCAAGGCATCACTGGATGAATCGGTAAATAAGCAGCTATTCAAGGAATAGGAAATGATGAACTACACAAGAAATAGCCGCAGAGTCACCAAATGACTAGACACAAAAGGAAGAGATGGACGAAAAAAAAAAAAAAAAGAGTAACTACATAGGCATAACCAGATGACTGAATTAATGACTAATTAGATAGGAAATAGCTGGATAAATCAGTAAATGACTTACTACACAAGGAATAGCTGGATGAATCACTGAATAACTAGCTACACAGGGATATCATGTAGAAAGATGATTTCGTCAAAAAGACTTTGAGATGTCTGACACACGCACAAACGCAATACGCTGGTAAGGCCTTGCATATTTAGTTAGCATCACTGTCTACAACAATGCGAGCGCACATGTGCGTGTGTGTGTGTGTGTGTGTGTGTGTGTGTGTGTGTGTGTGTGTGTGTGTGTGTGTGTGTGTGTCAGCTGCTACACTTCAGGGTTTTGACACAGAGAAAGAACTTGAGAAGGCCTTAAAGGACGACAAATTCGACGCCATCGGTGTGACATTTCCCGGCCTGGCCAAGATCAGCTCCCTCCCATCCTCCGTCACCTACTACCTCCGTCCACCGACATTAGAAGGAACGAGCTGGAGAACTGACAGCACCTACCCCTTCTACCAGATTGGCGAGCCCCCAGTGCCGCTTGGTAGGTCTACTGGTGACACCAATCAGATAGCACCTACCCCTTCCACCAGATAGGCGAGCCCCCAATACCGCTTGGTAGGTCTACTTGTGACACCAGTCACATAATGTCGCTTGGTAGGTCTACTGGTGACAGCAGTCACATAGGTCTGTTTACAACACCAGTCAAGTAGGTCTGTAGGTAACGCCAGTCAGGTAGGTCTGTTTATAACACCAGTCAGATAGGTCTGTTTACAACACCAGACAGATAGGTCTGTTTACAACACCAGTCAGGTAGGTCTGTTTATAACACCAGTCAGATAGGTCTGTTTATAACACCAGTCAGGAATTCTGTTCATAACACCATCAGGTAGGTCGTTTATAACACCAGTCAGGTAGGTCTGTTTATAACACCAGTCAGGTAGGTCTGTTTATAACACCAGTCAGGTAGGTCTGTTCGTAACACAGTCATAGTCTTATAACACCAGTCAGGTAGGTCTGTTTGTAACACCAGTCAGCTAGGTCTGTTTATAACACCAGTCAGGTAGTCTATTGTAACACCAGTTAGGTAGTCTGTTTATAACACCAGTTAGGTAGGTCTGTTTATAACACCAGTCAGGTGGTCGTTATACACCAGTCAGTAGGTCTGGTTATAACACCAGTCAGGTAGTCTGTTTATAACACCAGTCAGGTGGGTCTGTTTATAACACCGGTCAGGTGGGTCTGTTTATAACACCAGTCAGGTAGGTCTGTTTATAACACCAGTCAGTACAGGTAGGTCTGTTTATAACACCATCAGGTATCAGGTAGGTCTGTTTATAACACCATCAGTATCAGGTAGGTCTGTTTATAACACCAGTCAGGTATCAGTAGGGTCTGTTTATAACACCAGTCAGGTAGGTCTGTTTATAACACCAGTCAGGTAGGTCTGTTTATAACACCAGTCAGGTAGGTCTGTTTATAACACCAGTCAGGTAGGTCTGTTTATAACACCAGCCAGGTAGGTCTGTTTATAACACCAGCCAGGTAGGTCTGTTTATAACACCAGCCAGGTAGGTCTGTTTATAACACCAGCCAGGTAGGTCTGTTATAAACACCAGTCAGGTAGGTCTGTTATAAACACCAGTCAGGTAGGTCTATTGGTAGCACCAGTCAGGTAGGTCTGTTGACAACACCAGTCAGGTAGATCTGTGGTTAACACCAGTCAGGTAGATCTGTGGGTAACACCAGTCAGGTAGGTCTGTTGACAACACTAGCCAGACTAGCCGGCTAGATCTGTTGATCATACCAGCTGGCTAGATCTGTCGATCACACTAGCCGGCTAGATCTGTTGATCACACCAGACAGATAGATCTGTTGATCACACCAGACAGATAAATCTGTTGATCACACCAGCCAGATAGATCTGTTGATACACCAACAAATGGATCTGTTGATCACACCAGACAGATAAATCTTTGATCCACCAGCAATGATCTGTTGATCACACCAGACAGATAAATCTGTTGATCACACCAGCCAGATAGATCTGTTGATCACACCAGACAAATAGATCTGTTGATCACACCAGACAGATAAATCTGTTGATCACATCAGACAGATAGATCTGTTGATCACATCAGACAGATAGTTGATCACATGAGACAGATAGATCTGTTGATCACACCAGCCAGATAGATCTGTTGATCACATGAGACAGATAGATCTGTTGATCACATCAGCCGGCTAGATCTGTTGATCACACCAGCCAGATAGATCTGTTGATCACACCAGACAGATAGCTCTGTTGATTACACCAGACAGATAGATCTGTTGATCACATCAGACAGATAGATAGATTAGTTGATCACACCAGACAGATAGATCTGTTGATCACACCAGACAGATAGATTTGCCGATGGCACCAGTCAGGAAGATCCCTAGCAGATGCATGAATAGTAGGCGTGCAGTGCACGCCTGCCAGTTAGGTCTGTTAGTGAGTGCAGTCAGTCAGGATGGTCTGTTGACAGCAGTCAGAAAGGTCTGTGGGTTGTCTCTGCTGGGGAAACCTTTCTGCTAGGTCTCCTGATAACACCCAGGCAGACGCTGTGGGGTCATGTCAATCTGCCCCCGTCTCAATGTGCCCCCCAAATGTGCAACCCGTCTCATTGCGCCCCGTCTCATTCTGCCCCCAAAATGTTCAACCCGTCTCATTGTGTCCCATTCTCAATGTGCCCCCAAAATGTGCAACCCGTCTCATTGTGCCCCCGTCTCAATGTGCCCCCAAAATGTGCAACCCGTCTCATGCGCCCGTCTCATTCTGCCCCCAAATTTCAACCCGTCTCATTGTGTCCATTCTCATTCTGCCCCCAAAATGTGCACCCGTCTCATTGTGTCCCAAAATATCTCAATGTGCCCCCAAAATGTGCAACCGTCTCAATGCGTCCCGTCTCAATTCCCCCAAAATGTGCAACCCGTCTCATTGTGCCCCCGTCTCAATGTGCCCCCAAAATGTGCAACCGTCTCATTGTGCCCCCGTCTCAATATGCCCCCAAAATGTACAACCCGTCTCATTGTGCCCCCGTCTCAATATGCCCCCAAAATGTACAACCCGTCTCATTGTGCCCCCGTCTCATTGTGCCCCAAAATGTGCAACCCGTCTCATTGTGCCCCCGTCTCAATATGCCCCCAAAATGTACAACCTGTCTCATTGTGTCCCCGTCTCAATATGCCCCAAAATGTCAACCCGTCTCATTGTGCCCCCGTCTCAATATGCCCCAAAATGTACAACCCGTCTCATTGTGTCCCCGTCTCAATATGCCCCAAAAATGTACAACCCGTCTCATTATGTCCCCGTCTCAATATGCCCCCAAAATGTCAACCCGTCTCATTGCGCCCCCGTCTCAATATGCCCCCAAAATGTAAACCCGTCTCATTGCGCCCCCGTCTCAATATGCCCCCAAAATGTACAACCGTCTCTTTGTGCCCCCGTCTCAATATGCCCCCAAAATGTACAACCCGTCTCATTCGCCCCCGTCTCAATATGCCCCCAAAATGTACAACCCGTCTCATTGTGCCCCCGTCTCAATATGCCCCCAAAATGTACAACCCGTCTCATTGTGTCCCCGTCTCAATATGCCCCAAAATGTACAACCCGTCTCATTGTGTCCCCGTCTCATCGTACCCCTGTCTTTGTGGGTACTATCCCTCTCTGTCCTAATGAACGCATGTATGTAGCCTAGTTTTAACGAAAATACGTTCATTTCGACAAAGGTTTTCTTCCTCTCTTCGTCCTTATACATGTCTAAAAAAACAATAGACTTTTTAGTTTCAGCAGGAACCTCACGTGTGTGCATAGGCATGTATGGATACTTTGCAGTTAAAAAGAGAGAGAAGAAAAATTTACATTGTAGTTCAGTCGATTTAATAGGAAGTCAATAGATTTTACTTATACACACACATAAAGTGTCGCCCATCACTGCATAAAGTGTAGCCCCCAAATACTCATTTTACAAAATGAATAACGCTTTCATAATTAATAGTTAACATGATTTTTGCGACCAGTTCGGCGATGGAGTGGAGCGCCTGCCATATGAATGGGAAGTAAAAAACAAAACAAAACAAAAACAGAAACAAACAAGCAAAAGAAAAGAAGAAGAAGAAGAAGAAGAAGAAGAAGAAGAAGAAGAAAACAGCGTTAGAACAAATGGGATCGGTGTCCGTGTACTGTGACTGGGTGGAGCAGCAAAGCCCGGTGTGCTCAAAACCCGAAATTGATTTTTGCACGAATGAATGATTCTTGAGTTCCTTCCTTCATCCTTTCCTTAATCTGTTCTTTGTTTCAGTTTTTTCCCCATTCTTTCTTGTTTCATTCTTGATTTGTTTCGTTCCTGTTTACTTCGTGACAGTTGTACTATTTGCTGTTGATATTTTTTTTTAGTGCTTTGTCAGATATATTACTCGAACTAAGAAGATGAAGAATGGAAAGGGGGAACAGGAGGTTGTAGTTAGAGAGTGGGGGGGGGGGGGGGGGGGAGATTGATGACAGTTGTAGTGTTGGTATTATTGTTGTCGGTGGCGTGTCACTCATCCTACATGGAGAGCTCGCCGCGGGGCACAGAAGCTCCGGCCACCCACAGCTGAGGTACAAGGACATCTGCAAGAGAGACATGAAGGCGCTCGAGATCAACACTGTGTCCTGGGAGGACCTTGCAGCAGACCGCGCAAAGTGGAGGAACACTTCACAAACAACTGAAGACTGGTGAAAAGATAGCGGCATCAGCAGCAGAGAGGCGAGACCGTAGAAAGCAGACGACAGCCATCAGACCAGCGTCATCACATAAATGTGACCTCTGCGATAGAGACGGCCATACTCGCATTGGTCTCTACAGCCATAAGAGACACTGCTCAAGCCAAACAGAGTCTGGTAATCCAGGCATAAACCTTAGACGATTCATCCATGGTCAGTCATGACCGAAGGAGGCTTACTACAAGGCGTGTCACTTATATTACTCGTAGTAAGAAGAAGAAGAAGAGAAAGAAGGAGGAGTAGGAGTTTGAAGGTAGAGAGAGAGGGAGGAAATTAAAATAACAACAAATAAGAGAGAGAGAGGAGAAGAAGATGAAAAAGAAGAGGAAGAAGAGGGAGGAGGAGGAGGGGGAGAAGAAGAAGAAGAAGAGGACAAAGTAAAACCTCCTAGTTCCCTTTCGATTTACACGCAAACAAAATGATGAAAAAGAAATAAAGAATGAGATAGTGGCTATGTAGGTTGCAACAAACAAAATGATCATGCATGAATCAATATTAGTGTTTAAACATGGCTTATGACATTAACGGTACCACAACAAACAGTAAATAACCAGCCTCCGTGGCACAGAGGAAACGCTGCGGACGTTAGAGGCTGGGAGGTCGGTTTTGAATCCCATCAGATATATGTGGGTTTTTTGTGTTTTTTTGGACTCTATGAGAGTGAAGTGTGCTTTGGGCTCTAATAGGAAGACTGGTACCACACATTCGAGTTTCATCCACTTGACTGATGCGACTTTGCGAGTGCTGCTCAAATTTCGTGACCAGCACTGCAGGTGTCTGTATCTTTCGGTCCTGGTTGAGGCCAGGATATATTATGATAGTAAGCAAAGAGCACAGCTCTGTCACGTGGTCTCTAACCAACATGGACCTCCATAGCAGCTTCATTGTTGTCCCCAGCCTCATGCAATAAATACAATTGTCACATATACAGTGGCCTTTTACGCCCTTCTCTCATGGTAACCTAAGTTTCGATTATCCTCCACACCTTGCTCTATGGTGACCTCCTGTCGGGGTCTTCTGCTGATCTCTGGGGACTGTCGCTGGTTGGACGCAGTGGTGTTCTCCTCTCTGGGGGTGGCACTCATTCAGTCTGGCTTCGCAACGCAGAAACGATTGTCTTCAACGTCACGGAACACCAGCGAGGTGCAGGGTCTCCTCTGATGGCTGGCCTCATGGCGGCTTGACACTTCTCCCTAGGTCATAGAGCCTGAGATTTGACTTCTCCCTAGGTGATGGAGCCGGAGATTTGACTTCTCCCTAGGTGATGGAGCCGGAGATTTGACTTCTCCCTAGGTGATGGAGCCGGAGCTTTGACTTCTCCCTAGGTGATGGAGCCGGAGCTTTGACTTCTCCCTAGGTGATGGAGCCGGAGCTTTGACTTTTCCCTAGGTGATGGAGCCGGAGATTTGGCTTCTCCCTAGGTGATGGAGCCGAAGATTTGGCTTCTTCCTAGGTGATGGAGCCGGAGATTTGGCTTCTCCTAGGTGGTGGAGCCGGAGATTTGGCTTCTGCCTAGGTGGTGGAGCCGGAGATTTGACTTCTCCCTAGGTGATGGAGCCGGAGATTTGGCTTCTCCCTAGGTGGTGGAGCCGGAGATTTGACTTCTCCCTAGGTGGTGGAGCCGGAGATTTGGCTTCTCCCTAGGTGATGGAGCCGGAGATTTGGCTTCTCCCTAGGTGGTGGAGCCGGAGATTTGACTTCTCCCTAGGTGATGGAGCCGGAGCTTTGGCGAGAGGAGCCCTGGATGGGTGTGTGAAGGGCGGAGCTTTGGCGAGAGGAGCCCTGGATGGGTGTGTGAAGGGCGGAGATTTGTCGAGAGGAGCCCTGGATGGGTGTGAAGGGCGGAGATTTGGCGAGAGGAGCCCTGGATGGGTGTGTGAAGGGCGGGTCGGAGTGGGCGTAACGTCACTAACGTCACACCAGAGGAGTGTGGCAGACAGAAAACAAAACAGCAAAAACACATTGAATATCAAAACTGATTTTGCATTTCCTCGTGTATTCAAGAGAGAAATAAGTCTACCATAATCTCCATATTAATCAACAAAAATCAATGCATGGCGAACAAATGCCACCTATCTACAATCAGCAAGATGGACTGTGAATAATTAAACATCATCATCCATTTCCTATACAAATTATTTGTCCATGAACATTTTCAAAGAAAACGTTTTTATGATGAATGGCAGCAGTGTACACCAGTAAAACAAAAGCAAGAACAAAGAAAACAAGAAATGTTCAAAAATGTTCAAAATCCTCTTTCTCATATCTGGCAATGTGAAGGTGGTGTCTAAGCATGTGGGTAACAAAGAGCAAATGAAAATAATTTAAGAAACTGACAAAAGACAATGCAACTAAAACTGACTTTTCTCTATTAAGTCAAGAGAGATAAAAGCCAACTCAAACTACCATACTATTAGCAAATTAAAGAACGGGCATTAGACTCACTCAAAAATGCTCTAGCTGTTTTACTTTCTATATTGTATGATTTAACATCTTGAAATTATTTTAAAAAAATATGCTAAGATAAAATCAGTACATGCCGAACAATCAGCTCCATAGGCAAATGCCGCCTATACACATTCATCAAGAAAAATGTTCGAAATGTTGATTCTTACAGCAGGAAATGTTCTTGAAGGTGACAGGCATCTAAACACGTGGATGCCAAAGGGCATGACTCACAGCCCTCCAGAAAGACTGCAAGTCTCCATCACCATTTGCGAGCTGTCCATGCAGTCGACGAAGCCGGCAGATGTGCAAGGACACATGGACACACGTCTTCATTATTTGTATGTTCGCGATTTTTTTTTTAATCTGAAAGCCGTGCAGGAGACGTGAAGCACACACGCAGAACCCATGGAAACACAACCTTACATGACGATCTAAAATTCATTTTTGTGACCTTAGTTATTTCAGAACGGCAACATTATTTCTTGCAATCAGATGCTAAGTAAAAATAACGATGCGAAAATCCCTCCAGGTGGGCTCTATCAGTCACCTATGTTAAAAGAAGAAATCCCCATGGAAAATTAATACAACTATGGTCCTGTATTACAGAATTGAGACATTTTCTTCAGGACAATGCCTGCATCTTACTGATCAGCCACTAGCACTCTATGTTGTGATTTTAAAGGGTGTAAAAGGCAGGGTGGATTGCCAAGCGGTTTCTTATATGTATAATCACACTGTAAGGATTGTGTCCAAATTAGATATTGGCAAAGTCTTCTTCCCTAACTCTCCGTACTGCCCTACATTACTCCCGTACCATTGTGCAACATCACGCTTCAACAAGATGTTCACTTATTCCCAAAACGTGGTCAAAATCATTTTAGTAAAAAGAAAGAGAGAATTGAGCGAAACTGAAATTTTACTAGAGAAGAAAGAAAATGATGGTGAGAAGAATAAGAAGGAAAAGGACGGGTTTGTGTCATCCCCCCCCCCCCCCCCCCCCAAACATATATTGATTTATGTGAGAATTTTGTCGAAAACAGATGGCTTCTGCTTAATTTATACGTGTTCTTCTTCCCCCTGAATGACAGGGGCACAATGACACGGGGGCACAATGAGACGGGGGCACAATGAGATGACATTGGGGGCACAAGGAGACGGGGGCACAACGAGATGACATTGGGGGCACAAGGAGACGGTGGTGCAATGAGACTGGGACAGTTGCTGTGACATTTCCGGTGATTGTTAGTACTGGTAAATTGCTGCAACACTGACTGCATTGATGCGATGAGCAGGCCGACTTTGCTACGTACCAGGGTGTTTTTGTTTCGTTTTGGTTTGTTTTGTTTTGCTTTTTGTTTTGTTTTGCTTGCTTTATTTTTCCTCAGATCTTTGTACACGGGATCTGTTTTTAATGTGTTCAATTCCAGGTAACACTAGTTTACCGGATGACGAATACGTAGACGACGTACTAGTTCTGGAAGCTTCATCAGAGTCTCAGAATCATCCTTAAAGTACAGAATGATTCCAGATAATTCCAAAATTGTTCCTGGAATATTCCATGCATTTTGAGCGGCTTCAGTACGTCATGATTCTTGACCTTGTCTGAATGGTAAGAGTGTTCTCATTGTCTGTATCTGGTCATGCTTTCCAGACCAAATAGAATGATTGATACATTTTGGTTGTCTATAGCATGTCCTGATTCTGCAAGTTTCTATATCGGCTGTGCCATGTGACATATATTTTCTCCAAATTCCAGTTTCATAAATTGGGCCTGGTTGTGTCAGAGAGAGAGACGGGGGGCGGGGGAGAGAGAGAGTGTGTGTGTGTTGTGTGTGTGTGTGTGTGTGGAGAGAGAGAGAGAGAGAGAGAGAGAGAGAGAGAGAGAGAGAGAAGAGAGAGCGAGAGAGAGATGAATTTTGTCAGAGCTGAAGGACATGACTCTATGCTGGTACCGTTGAAACAGCCATATGGAGATTGAATTGTGAATTGTCCTGTGGAAGGCAAGAGGTTCACCTTGTTTCCATTGGCGACCTTTCCTATGTCAGGATCTAATTCAGGGGGAGAATAGACCGTGCTGTTTTTCACCGCAGTCGGCGCTGTACCTCCCCTTACAAGTCTTCAAAATAAGAGTTTGAGTCTTCCTCGTAACAGTCCTTCACCCAGATCACCCTTGACCAGGCTCCACCAGCTGCCACAGCAACGACCGTCAAGGACAATAACAACGTCCATGACAGTCCAGGTTGTGGTGTGGTGGTAAGGACGTACTGCTGCTGCTGCTGCTGCTGCTGCTGCTGCTGCTGCTGCTGCTCATAATGGGACGTTGCGGATGATGCAGATGATGATGATGTTGCAGGATACACCTACATGGTGCTATTACCCCAGATCCTCCTGGCCCAGACCCTGATGCGGGAATGGACGGGCCGGAACCTGAGCTTTGACGTCAGCACGCGGGCGATGCCTTTTCCGCCCTACATAGAGGATCCCATGCTGACCGTGCTGCAGTCCTGGCTGCCACTGTTCCTCATCCTGTCCTTCATCCTCCCCGTCGTGCAGAACGTCAAGGCTATCGTCTACGAGAAGGAACAGCAGCTTAAGGTGAGCTTTCTGAATATCGTCATGGAGGACGGTGATGGTAGCGACGATGACGACGATGATGACGATGATGAACATGATGATGATAATGATGATGATGAAGAGTACTCAGAAGACGATGCTGCTGCTGCTGATGATGATGTTGTTGTTGTTGTTGTTGTGATGATGATGATGATGATGATGATGATGATGATGATGATGATGAGATGAAAACGAGGATGATGATGGTGATGATGATGGTGATGGTGATGGTGATGATGATGATGATGATGATGATGATGATGATGATGATGATGATTACGGTGATACACCCCCCTCCCCTGTTTATCGTCTTTTTTCTGAAAAAAGATCATCGCCATGAATGATAAAACAATGAAGGATAACGACGATGGAAACTTACTCTCCCTTTTGTCACGTGGCCATAATAATAATGATGATATCCAAGCTCTCCAGTACCAACGTATTGTCCAGGAGCTCTGAAGATGCTAATAATGGACAACAGTTGGGATGACGGAGACTGTGACGTATAATACAGAGTCTCAATTTGTGAAAGACAATTGATGTCCAGAATCTGACTTTGCAGTGGCGATGGAAAAAAACAACCAAACAAAAAACAAACAAAAAAACCCACAAAAAAACAAAAAAAAAACCCAAAAAAAAAAAAAAAAAACCGAAGGCAGTCTTATCACACCAGAATTTTCAGCTGCCAGAGTTCCTCACCGTGTCAGTACCGGCTATTCCACAATTCCGGATGCCACATCTTTTTCCCCCAGACCTAATCACACCCAGAACTGCCCTCGACGTCTACACCATTGACCTTGTCTTCCGGTACACAGCCACACAGTGATTGCCATTGACTTCTGCACTACTGGTCTTGTCTCCCAGTGTATAGCCACACAATGATTCCCTTGACTTCGACATCACTCGTCTCTCTCACAGTATATAGCCAAGCCACACAGTGTTTGTCTTTGACTTCTACACTACAGGTCTTCTCTCCCATTGTATAGCCACACAATGATTGCCCTTGACTTCGACACTACAGGTCTTCTCTTCCATTGAAAGCCACACCATGATTGCCCTTGGCATCAACACCACTGGTCTTGTCTCACAGTATATAGCCACACAGCGATTGCCCTTGACTTCGACACTACTGGTCTTGTCTAACAGTATGTAGCCACACAATGATAGCCCTTGACTTTACACTACAGGTCTTCTCTCCCATTGTATAGCTACACAATGATTCTCTTGACTTCGACATCACTCGTCTTGTCTCACAGTATATCGTCACACAGTGACTGCCCTTGACTTCTACACTACAGGTCTTGTCCCCCATTGTATAGCCACACAATGATTGCCATTGACGTCTGCGCTACGGATCTTCTCCTCCAGTACATAGCCATACAATGATTGCCTTTGACTTCTACACTACAGGTCTTGTTTCACAGTATATAGCCACACAATAATTGCCCTTGACTTCGACACTACAGGTCTTCTTTTCCATTGTATAACCACGCAATTATTTGCCCTTGACTTCGACACTACAGATCTCTCTCAGCATATAACCACACAGTGATTGCCCTTAGCTTCTACACTACAGATCTCTCCCATTGTATAGCCACACAGTGATTGCCCTTGACCTCTACACTACAGGTCGTGTATCACAGTATATAGCCACACAATGATTGCCCTTGACTTCTACACTACAGGTCTTGTCTCACAGTATATAGCCACACAATGATTGCCCTTGACTTCTACACTACAGGTCTTGTCCCCCATTGTATAGCCACACAATGAATGCCCTTGACTTCCACACTACAGGTCTTCTCTCCCATTGTATAGCCACACAATGAATGCCCTTGACTTCTGCACTACTGGTCTTGTTTCACAGTATGTAGCCACACAATAATTGCCCTTGACTTCGACACTACATGTCTTCTTTTCCATTGTATAGCCACACAATGATTGCTCTTGACTTCTACACTACATGTCTTGTCTCACAGTATATCGCCACACAGTCATTGCCCTTGACTTCTACACTACAGGTCTTGTCCCCCATTGTATAGCCACACAGTGATTGCCTTGACTTCTACACTACAGATCTCTCCCATTGTATAGCCATACAATGATTGCCTTTGACTTCTACACTACAGGTCTTCTCTCTCATTGTATAGCAACACACCTGATTGCCCTTGACTTCTGCACTACTGGTCTTGTTTCACAGTATATAACCACACAATAATTGCCTTTGACTTCGACACTACAGGTCTTCTCTCCCATTGTATAGCCATACAATGATTGCCCTTGACTTCGACACTACATGGTCTTCTCTCCATTGTATAGCCATACAATGATTGCCCTTGACTTCGACACTACAGGTCTTCTCTCCCATTGTATAGCCACACAATGATTGCCCTTGACTTCGACACTACAGGTCTTCTCTCCCATTGTATAGCCACACAATGATTGCCCTTGACTTCGACACTACAGGTCTTCTCTCCCATTGTATAGCCACACCATGATTGCCCTTGACTTCGACACTACAGATTTTCTCTTCCGTTGTATAGCCACACAATGATTGCCCTTGACTTCGACACTACAGATCTTCTCTCCCATTGTATAGCCATACAATGATTGCCCTTGACTTCGACACTACAGGTCTTCTCTCCCATTGTATAGCCACACAATGATTGCCCTTGACTTCGACACTACAGATCTTCTCTTCCGTTGTGTAGCCACACAATGATTGCCCTTGACTTCGACACTACAGGTCTTCTCTCCCCACACATAGCCACACAAGGATAGCTCTTGACGTCTACACCCTTCATTTTCTCTCCCTCGTACATCGCCACCACACAATGATCGCTGTTCACTTCTACATCATTCGTTTTGTCTCCCTCACATACACCTATGATTGTCCTTCATTCCTACACCATTCATCCTGTCTCCCTCACATATACCTATGATTGTCCTTCGTTCCTACACCATCTTCTTCCCCCACATCATACCTAGATTGTCCTTACGTCCTACACCGTTCATCTTTCTCTCCCTCACATCACCATGATTGTCCTTCATTCCTACATCATTCAGTCTTGTCTCCCTCACATACACCTATGATTGTCCTTCATTCTACACCATTCATCCTGTCTCCCCCACATATACCTATGATTGTCCTTCTTCCTACACCGTTCATCCTGTCCCCCTCATATATACCTATGATTGTCCTTCATTCCTACACCGTTCATCCTGTCTCCCTCACATAACCATGATTGTCCTTCATTCCTACACATTCATCCTGTCTTCCCCCACATAACCTATGATTGTCCTTCATTCCTACACCGTTCATCCTGTCTCCCCACATATACCTATGATTGTCCTTCATTCCTACACCATTCATCCTGTCTCCCTCAATATACCATGATTGTCTATCTACACCATTATCCTGCTCCCACATACCATGATTGTCCTTCATTCCTACACCGTTCATCCTGTCTCCTCACATATACCTATGATTGTCTCCTTCATTCTTACCCCATTATCCTGTCTCCCTCACATATACCTATGATTGTCCTTCATTCTTACACCGTTCATCCTGTCTCCCTCACATATACCTATGATTGTCCCATTCTTACACCGTTATCCTGTCTCCCTCACATATACCATGACTTGTCCTTCTTCCTACACCATTTAATCCTGTCTCCCCCACATTTACCCATGATTGTCCTTCATTCCTACACCATTCATCCTGTCTCCCCACATTTACCTATGATTGTCCTTCATTCCTACACCATTCATCCTGTCTCCCCCACATTTACCTATGATTGTCCTTCAATCATTATACCATTCATCCTGTCTCCCCCACATTTACCCATGATTGTCCTTCATCCCTACACCATTCATCTTGTCTCTCTGTACATAACCACACCCATAGTTGTTCATATATTTTTTTCCTTTGTTCGATATTTCTTTTATTCACCACCAGAGCCATGCTACTAGGAATGTTTAGATTCCACTCAAGGAGTTTTCAATGTCACTGGCAAAAATTTCGGTTTATATGAACCGGAAGTAAATTACCCTTACCAATACCAACCCGCGACTGTCCTGAACATGCTGGAAATTGAGTGGAACCTGCTTGTCCCTCCCTACTGTGCTCTGTGGTTTTCATTCAGCTGAGGTTGGCCCCCTGTTTGACAAGGTCATTATTCACTTTTCGCCCTGTTCGAGCTGCTGGTACTGCTCTATACTGTTGCCTGTGTTTTCAGGACCAAAGATCCTAAAGATTCCAGGTTCGATCCAGAAAAGATCAAACAACATTCTGAATGACATGCTTGGGGTTTCTGGGCTTTATGATACATTTGGCAGATTTGTTAACGATTTCCAAAGGGCTGTAGTACTCTGCACCGTTAACTTTATAAGTTTATGGTCCGATTCTGCCATTAGATCCTAAAACACAGTTAAAGGCGTGGCCCAGATCTAAGATCCATAGCACTGTCAGGTGTGGATGAAGCTGCCTAGGGCTGAAATATCCCACAATGCCTTTGAGGGGTTCAAACCCACCGTAAGATCCCAACAGGCAGCCCATGATGTGAATGAATGAAACCTGGTGGCTGCTTCCTTTTTATTGTGGTGAGGGGTGCATGGGGCGTCTCAGGAATCCATGAAGCTGATGGGACTGATTCCCTCCGTTCATTGGACTTCATGGTTCATCACCTGCTTCATCTACCTGGCCGTGGCCATGGCCATCTACACTCTCCTGTTTGGCATCAACGTCAGCAAGGACTCTGGGCCTGTGCTGGCCCACAGTGACCCCTTGCTGTTCTACGTCTTCCTGCTGTGCTATGCTGTGGCCATGATCACCTTCTGCTTCATGATCAGCGTCTTCGTGCAGAAAGGTACCGTGCTGTTGGGTTCTGTTTTATCTGTAGGCTGGCAACATAGGTGGCGAATATTAACATTATATTTTCAGATGGCATGTGGGTGGAGTTGCAGGTGCAAAAAAAGTAACATAGTAGTAAGTTTTGATATGCCATTAGGATAACATCGAAGGTAAAGAAAAAGAACTGTAAAGAACTGTAATCCGTTTTGCATTAGGTTGGTATGATATGTGCAGAAAGATAATTTAATGTTAGAATCTCCATCCCGTGCATGGTCTTCATGTACAGACAAAATAGCGTTATAGTCTGTTTTGAAATTAGGGTAACTTAGGTCCCGAAAAAAAAAATGATAATTTGCGTTATAGTCTGTTTCATATTCACCGTCTTTGCTGTAAAAAGAGTAACTTTTATTGCACTTAATCCGATTTGTGGTGAATATCTTTCGTGCAAACAGTTGTCTGTGTTTTTATGACGAGCACCATCGAGTAAAAGGGGGACTGTAGAGCAACAGTCTGTTTTATGACTGAGGTGGCAGCTACGTGTATAAAGATAACAGAGGGTATTATAGTCTGTTGGGCAAACAGCATCACCATTCCGAAAGCTGACCTGGTGTGCATCACAGACTGTTGTATTGCCAGTCACCACTGACCTGGTGTGTATCACAGTCCGTTGTATTGCCAGTCACCACTGACCCGGTGTGTAACACAGTCTGTTGTATTGCCAGTCACAGTTGACCCGGTCTGTAACACAGTCTGTTGTATTGCCAGACACTGCTGACCCGGTGTGTATCACAGTCCGTTGTATTGCCAGTCACCACTGACCCGGTGTGTAACACAGTCTGTTGTATTGCCAGTCACAGTTGACCCGGTCTGTAACACAGTCTGTTGTATTGCCAGTCACTGCTGACCTGGTGTGTATCACAGTCCGTTGTATTGCCAGTCACCACTGACCTGGTGTGTATCACAGTCCATTGTATTGCCAGTCACCACTGACCTGGTGTGTAACACAGTCCATTGTATTGCCAGTCACCACTGACCCGGTGTGTAACACAGTCCGTTGTATTGCCAGTCACCACTGACCCGGTGTGTAACACAGTCCGTTGTATTGCCAGTCACCACTGACCCGGTGTGTAACACAGTCCATTGTATTGCCAGTCACTGCTGACCTGGTGTGTAACACAGTCCATTGTATTGCCAGTCACTGCTGACCTGGTGTGTAACACAGTCCGTTGTATTGTCAGTCACTGCTGACCTGGTGTGTAACACAGTCCATTGTATTGCCAGTCACTGCTGACCTGGTGTGTAACACAGTCTCTTGTATTGCCAGTCACCGCTGACCTGGTGTGTAACACAGTCCGTTGTATTGCCAGTCACCATTGACCTGGTGTGTAACACAGTCCGTTGTATTGACAGTCACCACTGACCTGGTGTGTATCACAGTCCGTTGTATTGCCAGTCACCACTGACCTGGTGTGTAACACAGTCTGTTGTATTGCCAGTCACTGCTGACCAGGTCTGTAACACAGTCCGTTGTATTGCCAGTCACCACTGACCTGGTCTGTAACACAGTCCGTTGTATTGCCAGTCACTGCTGACCTGGTGTGTAACACAGTCCGTTGTATTGCCAGTCACCACTGACCTGGTGTGTAACACAGTCCATTGTATTGCCAGTCACTGCTGACCAGGTGTGTATCGCAGTCCGTTGTATGGCCAGTCACTGCTGTGCAGTAGGTTGACCAGGTGTGTATCGCAGTCCGTTGTATTGCCAGTCACTGCTGTGCAGTAGGTTGACCAGGTGTGTATCACAGTCCGTTGTATAGCCAGTCACTGCTGTGCAGTAGGTTGACCAGGTGTGTAACACAGTCCATTGTATTGCCAGTCACTGCTGTGCACTAGGTTGACCAGGTGTGTATCGCAGTCCGTTGTATAGCCAGTCACTGCTGTACAGAAAGCTGACCAGGTGTGTATCACAGTCCGTTGTATTGCCAGTCACTGCTGTGCAGTAGGTTGACCAGGTGTGTATCGCAGTCCGTTGTATGGCCAGTCACTGCTGTGCAGTAGGTTGACCAGGTGTGTATCACAGTCCGTTGTATGGCCAGTCACTGCTGTGCAGTAGGTTGACCAGGTGTGTATCACAGTCCATTGTATGGCCAGTCACTGCTGTGCAGTAGGTTGACCAGGTGTGTATCACAGTCCGCTGTATAGCCAGTCACTGCTGTGCAGTAGGTTGACCAGGTGTGTAACACAGTCCATTGTATAGCCAGTCACTGCTGTGCAGTAGGTTGACCAGGTGTGTATCACAGTCCATTGTATTGCCAGTCACTGCTGTGCAGTAGGTTGACCAGGTGTGTATCACAGTCCGTTGTATTGCCAGTCACTGCTGTGCAGTAGGTTGACCAGGTGTGTATCGCAGTCCGTTGTATGGCCAGTCACTGCTGTACAGAAAGCTGACCAGGTGTGTATCACAGTCCGTTGTATTGCCAGTCACTGCTGTGCAGTAGGTTGACCAGGTGTGTATCGCAGTCCGTTGTATGGCCAGTCACTGCTGTGCAGTAGGTTCACCAGGTGTGTATCACAGTCCGTTGTATGGCCAGTCACTGCTGTGCAGTAGGTTGACCAGGTGTGTATCGCAGTCCGTTGTATGGCCAGTCACTGCTGTGCAGTAGGTTGACCAGGTGTGTATCACAGTCCGTTGTATGGCCAGTCACTGCTGTGCAGTAGGTTGACCAGGTGTGTATCGCAGTCCGTTGTATGGCCAGTCACTGCTGTGCAGTAGGTTGACCAGGTGTGTATCGCAGTCCGTTGTATGGCCAGTCACTGCTGTGCAGTAGGTTGACCAGGTGTGTATCACAGTCCATTGTATTGCCAGTCACTGCTGTGCAGTAGGTTGACCAGGTGTGTATCACAGTCCGCTGTATAGCCAGTCACTGCTGTGCAGTAGGTTGACCAGGTGTGTAACACAGTCCATTGTATAGCCAGTCACTGCTGAGCAGTAGGTTGACCAGGTGTGTATCACAGTCCGTTGTATTGCCAGTCACTGCTGTGCAGTAGGTTGACCAGGTGTGTATCCAGTCCGTTGTATGGCCAGTCACTGCTGTGCAGTAGGTTGACCAGGTGTGTATCACAGTCCGTTGTATAGCCAGTCACTGCTGTGCAGTAGGTTCACCAGGTGTGTATCACAGTCCGTTGTATGGCTAGTCACTGCTGTACAGAAAGGTGACCAGGGTGTGTATCGCAGTCCGTTGTATAGCCAGTCACTGCTGTACAGAAAGGTGACCAGGTGTGTATCACAGTCCATTGTATTGCCAGTCACTGCTGACCAGGTGTGTATCACAGTCCGTTGTATAGCCAGTCACTGCTGTGCAGTAGGTTCACCAGGTGTGTATCACAGTCCGTTGTATGGCTAGTCACTGCTGTACAGAAAGGTGACCAGGTGTGTATCGCAGTCCGTTGTATAGCCAGTCACTGCTGTACAGAAAGGTGACCAGGTGTGTATCGCAGTCCATTGTATTGCCAGTCACTGCTGACCAGGTGTGTATCACAGTCCGTTGTATAGCCAGTCACTGCTGTGCAGTAGGTTCACCAGGTGTGTATCACAGTCCGTTGTATGGCTAGTCACTGCTGTACAGAAAGGTGACCAGGTGTGTATCGCAGTCCGTTGTATAGCCAGTCACTGCTGTACAGAAAGGTGACCAGGTGTGTATCGCAGTCCATTGTATTGCCAGTCACTGCTGACCAGGTGTGTATCGCAGTCCGTTGTATAGCCAGTCACTGCTGTGCAGTAGGTTGACCAGGTGTGTATCACAGTCCATTGTATAGCCAGTCACTGCTGTGCAGTAGGTTGACCAGGTGTGTATCACAGTCCGCTGTATAGCCAGTAACTGCTGTGCAGAAGGTGACCAGGTGTGTATCACAGTCCGTTGTATGGCCAGTCACTGCTGTGCAGTAGGCTGACCAGGTGTGTATCACAGTCCATTGTATTGCCAGTCACTGCTGTGCAGTAGGTTGACCAGGTGTGTATCACAGTCCGTTGTATAGCCAGTCACTGCTGTGCAGTAGGTTGACCAGGTGTGTATCACAGTCCGTTGTATTGCCAGTCACTGCTGTGCAGTAGGTTGACCAGGTGTGTATCACAGTCCGTTGTATAGCCAGTCACTGCTGTGCAGTAGGTTCACCAGGTGTGTATCGCAGTCCGTTATATAGCCAGTCACTGCTGTGCAGTAGGATGACCAGGTGTATATCACTGTCTGTTGTATTGCCAGTCACTGCTGTGCAGAAAGGTGACCTGGTGTGTAACACAGTCCGCTGTATAGCCAGTCACTGCTGTGCAGAAAGGTGACCTGGTGTGTAACACAGTCCGCTGTATAGCCAGTCACTGCTGTGCAGAAAGGTGACCTGGTGTGTAACACAGTCCGCTGTATAGCCAGTCACTGCTGTGCAGAAAGGTGACCTGGTGTGTAACACAGTCCGCTGTATAGCCAGTCACTTCTGTGCAGAAAGGTGACCTGGTGTGTAACACAGTCCGCTGTATAGCCAGTCACTGCTGTGCAGAAAGGTGACTGGTGTGTATCACAGTCCGTTATATAGCCAGTCACTGCTGTGCAGAAAGGTGACCAGGTCGGTCGCCAGGACACAGTGGCTAACGTCGCGGATTCCCATTGTGGGTTCATTTCTATCACAGCTTTTTACTTATTCCTGAGATCTTTCTGCCCTGACCAGCTCCCACCAGTCTGAGTTTGCTTTGGGCTCAGCTGGGAAGACTGAAACCATGCAGCGGAGTTTCATCTACTTCAAGGACGTGTCTCTGTGCTGCTCAGATGACCCAGTTGCTCACTTGTGGGTGTCTGTATTTTCGGGTATGGTCGACACTGAGGTATATTATGAAAATAAGGGCAGAGTACAGCCCTGTTATGCAGTCCCAGACCAAAATGGAACTCCCTAGCTTCATCTTCATCATCCTCATCCTCATTGTTCAGCATGTTTGTGTCAAATTCTGTGACCGTACGCACGCTTACACTTAAATGTACGTAAGACTTTTTTCTAGCTTGCTAGATGGTTAGTCTTTCCCTGATAAAGACTGATTGGTCGTGACAGCATGTTGTATGGTTTATGTTTGACTGTAAGTAAAGAAGTCTATGTGTTTTTTTTGCACATAGCTAATCTCTGTGTATAGGAAGATACGGAGGTCTGGTCCTCTTAATGTTTACTTTCTGGCCCACAATAACATTTTGTCACAATCTTTTACTGTCATAATGCAAAAAGCTGATCAATCGTATTAATCTATTTCACCGTTGATATCTTTGTTCAAAAACTCAGGAAGAAAGACACGATGCCATATTTTCTTTTATGGTTATGTCTTCAAGCGCAA
>CM065734.1:61281149-61293649 GCA_033310375.1 Conus canariensis
AAGACTGGGACCACACAGTCGAGTTTCATCCACTTAATGGATGCGTTTCTGAGAGTGTTGCTCAAATTTCCTGACCAACACTGCAGGTGCCTGTATCTCTCGGGCCTGGTTGACGCCGGGATATATTATGAAAGGAAGCGTAGAGTACAGCCCTGTCATGTAGTCTCAGACCGAAATGGAAATCCATAGCATCATCTTAATCATCCTCATTCTCATCGATCAGCATAAAAAAAATGTCTCAAATTCTGTGGCCCTTCATGCCCTGCTCTCATGGTGACCTCAGTTTCGATGTCCTCTCCACATCTGTGGCCTTGGTTTGGTTCCGTCGGGGTCACCGGTATCGGCGAGTCGATGGGGGCTGTCGTTGGACGGACGTGGTGGCGCCCTCCGATCCGGAGGGAGAGCTCACTCACGCCTGCTCCGCGACTAAGCAATTATTGTCGTCAGTAGGAGGCTTAGTAGGTGGTGTCCTGCGTATGTTAGATCAGAACAGGCGCCACTGAACACCACCGAAGTGACTCGGCAGCATTGCAGTGTCTCCTCCGATGGGTTGCCTCTTGACGACTTGACATTGACTGCTCCCTGTGGATTGCCTGTGGCGGGGCCGACCGGCTGTGGCTGTGGACGGGGTGTCGGAATGAGCGGCGTGGGTGCACTGCCTCTGAGGTGGAGCAGAGGTTGGGAAAGCAAAAAAAAAAAAAGTTTGTGCCATGTTTCTTGTGAGTCGGTTGTTTTTACTTTGTCTTACGATATACCATTTCATAACTACTGATAATGATGAAGATGATGATAGCAATGACGATGACGGCAGGGGAGGGAGCAAAATGGAGCAACGTGTACAAGACAGCGTCAGTGGACGACAACTTCAGCCTGCTGGACTCCATGCTGATGTTGTTGCTGGACTCCATCATCCACCTCATCATCACCTGGTACCTGGACAACGTCCGCCCAGGAAAATTCGGGGTGCCAAAACACCCTTCTACTTCTGCTTCATGGTTAGTTTCCTGTCTACTTCTACTTCATGGCCAGTTTCCTGTCTACTTCTACTTCATGGTGAGTTCCTTGTCTACTTCTACTTCATGGTGAGTTCCCTGTCTACTTCTACTTCATGGTGAGTTCCCTGTCTACTTCTGCTTTATGGTGAGTTCCCTGTCTACTTCTGCTTCATGGTGAGTTCATTGTCTACTTCTACTTCATGGTGAATTCCCTGTCTACTTCTGCTTCATGATGAGTTCATCGTCTACTTCTACTTCATGGTGAGTTTTCTGCCTACTTCTACTTCATTGTGAGTTCCCTGTCTACTTCTGCTTGATGGTGAGTTCCCTGTCTACATCTACTTTATGGTGAGTTTTCTCTCTAATTCTACTTCATGGTGATTTTCCTGTTTACTTCTGCTCCATAGTGAGTTCCCTGTGTGCTTCTGGGTGAGTGTCCTGTTTACTACTGCTTGATGGTGAGGTCCCTGTCTACATGTACTTCATAGTGAGTTTTCTGTCTACTTCTACTTCATGGTGAGTTTTCTGTTTACTTCTGCATTATGGTGAGTTCCATGTCTGCTTCTGCTTTATGGTGAGTTCCATGTCTGCTTCTGCTTTATGGTGAGTTTCCTGTCTACTTCTCCTTCATGCGGAATATCTTGTCTACTTCCGTTGTTATCGTGAAGTGTGCTTGGTGTTGCAGAACAGCATGTGGCATTACGATTCACGGCAGTGAGTGATTGTGGAGGCGTCAATTTTAAGCTTTGTGTATGTCTAATTATTATGGTTACTATGTTGTGTGCTGAATGTTTCAGATGAACCTCTTGTGCTATACTTTATGGCGAGTTATCATGGAAGACGTCTTGATATTAAGATTTATGAGTGTTTGAGATGCGTTGCTACTGTGATGTGTTCGATGTTCCAGAAGAGCTGTTGGTGTTGTAACGTACCATGGGCTATAAGGAGGCAAAAGTTGATATTAAGGTTTGTGTGTGATATGTCGCTGTGATGTAGGTTGGATTTTCCAAGAGAGCAACTAGTGTTATGCTGTACCAGAGAAAGTGATGAAATTAAGGTCTGTGTCTGAGATGTCACTGTGATGTCAGTTTGATGTTCCAGAAGAGCTGCTGGTTTTATACCTAACCGTGAATTGTACTGGAGGAGGTGTTAATATTAAGGTTTGTGTGTGAGATGATATTATGATGTAGGCTGGATGTTCCAGAAGAGCTACTGGTGTGGGTCAGCACCAGTGAAGTCAGACAAGGTCTGCACATCTGGCAGCAATGTGGGGGACCACCACTTTGAACAGGAGCCGTCAGGGCTACGTGCGGGGGTCAGAATCTGCAATCTTACCAAGGTCTGATTCTGCATAGACAGCTACACTTTCTTCTGACTAGTTCTTTTTCCTCTGTTTTCGAGTTTGACGCAGACTATGAAGAGCATTATGTTGCATGATGATGGCTGTGATGATGATGGCATTGATGGCAGTGATGGCAATGACGGTAATGCAGGACATGGAATGACGGTGATGCGTCCAGGAAAAGGTTTGGGAGTGGAATAACGACACCACTGAGGCAGCTGTAACACAGTGTCGTACATGGCTCGCTGTGAGACAGTTTGCAGTATGGTGAGATTTTCTTAATCCTACAGGAACAAGAAAAGTCTGGAGAGGGGGACAGGCGTGGGGTGATGCAAGGTATATGGTGTGTTACAAGGGCGGAGCATAAACCAGTGTCACACAAGACGAGTCTCTCAGTCATGTGACAGATAAAATAATGCTCCTGCACTCCTGCTTCCTCTTGCCTCAACAGTCTATAGGTCACCTCTGCTCACATCTAAGTCACCTCTTGCTCAACAGTCTATAGGTCACCTCTTGCCTCAACAGTCTATAGGTCACACCAGTTAATTTTCAGAAAAGCAGTCTGGAAATCGGCTAGTCACGTGATTCTGACGTGGAACTCATGTCTCACTTCGGTGGCTGATTGCATGTTATTCACGGAGTAAAGGAGTGCTGACTTAGTTTCTTTAGCAAAGAGCAATTGCAAGTAATGTTTGACACTCATTCTCAAAGTTAGGATGGACTCTGAATAGACTCTAGTGAAGAAGAACAAGACCTAAAAAGAGAGAAAAAGTAAATGAAATGAAAAAAGATAAAAACAATAACAATACAAACACATATATGCACACGCACTTCAAGTCCAGATGAGCTGATGGATTCCCGAGCACACGACCTTCACCTTTGCTCTAAATGACTGATCTCCTTCACTAAGTGGATGTCTGAATTGTAAAGTTGGGGCGTTATTCATTTTCCAACTGGGCGATTACTTGTGATATGCTCGATACTTAGTGGCACACTTTTCGAGTGTCAAAAAGCGAGCATCAAAGCGAGCCCTTCAGCAGGAGACTAGTCTGATGGGGTGTAGACCCAATGGACTGCTCGTCCAAATGAGCCCCACCCCAACCACTGTGACTGACAGGCACGTGAAAAACGAGCTTGAAAACACACAGCAGAGCTCAGGATGATTGTCAGTGACCCTCCCATAAAACACTTCATAACAGTGTGTGTGTGTGTGTGTTGTGTGTGTGTGTGTGTGTGTTGTGTGTGTGTGTGTGCCTCCAGGTGTACGGGAAGAGCAACGTGGCGGTGAACAAGCTGTCGCTGAACATGTACGAAGGGCAGATCACTGTGCTGCTGGGCCACAATGGGGCTGGCAAGACCACCACCATGTCCATGTTGACAGGTGCGACACTCCCCCCCCCCCCCCCCCCCCCCCCAAGTATTCACCTTACGACAATAATGATATAAATGAATTCAATGACGATGATGATCACGACAACTAGAAGTACGATGAAAGTTTCAGTGTCAACAACACAACAATGACTATAATGACGCTGGTAATGATAAGGGCGATGGCGATAACAAAGGCAAGTGATTACGCCCACAGGGTTCATCCCGCCCAGCTCCGGCACGGCGTACATCAACGACCTGGACATCCGCACAAACATTGATAGCATCCGCCAGAACCTGGGTCTGTGTCCTCAGCACAACATCCTGTTTGGAAGCCTGACTGTGGAGGAACACCTCCACTTCTTTGCCAAGGTCAGTGCACCACCCTGGCCGTTAGGGAGAAGGGGGAGGGGAGGGGTAGGAGTGATGGGGTTTGGAAGCCTGTCTGTGGAGGAACACCTCCACTTCTTTGTCAAGGTCAGTGCACTGCCCTGGCCGTTAGGGAGAAGGGGGAGGGGAGGGGTAGGAGTGATGGGGTTTGGAAGCCTGTCTGTAGAGGAACACCTCCACTTCTTGTCAAGGTCAGTGCACTGCCCTGGCCGTTAGGGAGAAGGGGGAGGGGAGGGGTAGGAGTGATGGGGTTTGGAAGCCTGTCTGTAGAGGAACACCTCCACTTCTTTGCCAAGGTCAGTGCACTGCCCTGGCCATTAGGGAGAAGGGGGAGGGGAGGGGTAGGAGTGATGAGGATAGTGCACCGCCCTGGCCGTTAGGGAGAAGGGGAGGGGAGGGTAGGAGTGATGGGGTTTGGAAGCCTGTCTGTAGAGGAACACCTCCACTTCTTTGTCAAGGTCAGTGCACTGCCCTGGCCGTTAGGGAGAAGGGGGAGGGGAGGGGTAGGAGTGATGGGGTTTGGAAGCCTGTCTGTAGAGGAACACCTCCACTTCTTTGCCAAGGTCAGTGCACTGCCCTGGCCATTAGGGAGAAGGGGGAGGGGAGGGGTAGGAGTGATGAGGATAGTGCACCGCCCTGGCCGTTAGGGAGAAGGGGGAGGGGAGGAGTAGGAGTGATGGGGTTTGGAAGCCTGTCTGTGGAGCAACACCTCCACTTCTTTGCCAAGGTCAGTGCACCGCCCTGGCCGTTAGGGAGAAGGGTGAGGGGAGGGGTAGGAGTGATGAGGACAGTGCACCGCCCTGGCCGTTAGGGAGAAGGGTGAGGGGAGGGGTAGGAGTGATGAGGTCAGTGCACCGCCCTGGCCATTAGGGAGAAGGGTGAGGGGAGGGGTAGGAGTGATGGGGTTTGGAAGCCTGTCTGTGGAGCAACACCTCCACTTCTTTGCCAAGGTCAGTGCACCACTCTGGCCATTAGGGAGAAGGGGGAGGGGAGGAGTAGGAGTGATGGGGTTTGGAAGCCTGACTGTGGAGCAACACCTCCACTTCTTTGCCAAGGTCAGTGCACCACTCTGGCCATTAGGGAGAAGGGGGAGGGGAGGAATAGGAGTGATGGGGTTTGGGGGTGTTTAGAGAGAGGCGGGAAGTGGTACGAGGACGGAATGAGTTGCTCTTGTGTACAAGCTGTAACGGGGATCTGGATTTAAAAGACCAGTGATTCAGGATTATTGACAGACGTCTTCGCTTCCCTCAGAACCTTTACAGTAATTCTGATGACAGTGATGAAGACGATGACAACGACCATGATTACAATGATAAAGAGGATGTTGACACTGTCTAGCCACTCCACAATGCTGTGTGCCCTCTGTGTATCAGCTGAAGGGATGCCCGGCCAGCGAGGTGAAGGGCGAGGTGGACACTATGATCAAGGAAGTGGGCCTGGAGCAGAAGAGGACGGCAGCGGCCAGAACCTTGTCAGGGGGACAGAAGAGAAAACTCTCCGTGGCCATCGCCCTCATCGCCGGCTCCAAGGTCTGTACATGGGATGTGTGTGTGTGTTGTATGTGTGTGTGTGTGTGTGTGTGTGTGTGTGTGTGTATGTGTGTGGTGTGTGTGTGTGTGTGTGTGTGTGTGTGTGTGTGTGTGTTCTGGCACACAGGTGTATGGACCAAGTGTCTTTTGTGCGATTCAGAGTGTGGTGTATCGTGTGTCTGTGTTATGCAGATCATAGTGTACCACATATCTGTCTGTCATTCAGATCGCGGTGTGCCATCTGTTTGTGTGTCCTTCAATCATAATGTATTATGAGCTCTATTCAAGTCAGACCATGGTATATATTGTGTCAGTAGGATTTAGATCGTGGTATGACATCTGCCTGTTATTCAAATCGTGGTGTAACATGTGTCTGTCATTCAGATCATGGTGTAATGCTTGTCTGTTTTACGGGTCCCTGTGCATCATGTGCCTTTTTTTCAATTTGTGGTATAAATGTGTCTGTTATTTTCCAGATCGTAGTGTTACGCACGTCTGTTAGGCAGACTAAGGTCTGTGTGTCTGATTGCCATTCAAATTGTGGTGTAACATGTGTCTGTCATTCAAATTGTGGTGTAACATGTGTCTGACTGTCAGTCAAATCATGGTGTAACATGTGCCTGACTGTCAATCAAATCGTGGTGTAACATGTGTCTGACTTCAATCAAATCGTGGTGTAACATGTGTCTGACTGTCAATCAAATCGTGGTGTAACATGTGTCTGTCTGTCCTTCATATCGTGGTGTACCATGTGTCTGTCCTTCAGATCGTGGTGTACCATGTGTCTGTCTGTCCTTCAGATCGTGGTGTACCATGTGTCTGTCTGTCCTTCAGATCGTGATGTACCATGTGTCTGTCCTTCAGATCATGGTGTACCATGCGTCTGTCCTTCAGATCGTGGTGTACCATGTGTCTGTCTGTCCTTCAGATCATGGTGTACCATGTGTCTGTCCTTCAGATCATGGTGTACCATGTGTCTGTCTGTCCTTCAGATCGTGGTGTACCATGTGTCTGTCTGTCCTTCAGATCATGGTGTACCATGTGTCTATACTTCAGATCGTGGTGTAACGTGGTGTCTGTCTCTCCTTTACATCGTGGTGTACCATGTGTCTCTCTGCATTCAGATCATGGTGTACCATGTGTCTGTACTTCGGATCGCAGTGTATCATGTGTCTGTCTTTCAGATCATGGTGTACCATGTGTCTGTCCTTCAGATCATGGTGTACCATGTGTCTGTCCTTCAGATCGTGGTGTACCATGTGTTTGTCCTTCAGATCGTGGTGTACCATGTGTCTGTCTGTCCTTCAGATCGTGGTGCACCATGTGTCTGTCTGTCTTCAGATCGTGGTGTACCATGTGTCTGTCTGTCCTTGAGATCGTGGTGCACCATGTGTCTGTCCTTCAGATCGTGGTGTAGTGTCTGTCTGTCCAGATCGTGGTATACCATGTGTCTGTCCAGATCGTGGTGCACCATGTATCTGTCTGTCCTTCATATTGTTGTGTACCACGTATCTGCCCTTCAGATCGTGGTGTACCATGTGTCTGTCTGTCCAGATCGTGGTGCACCATGTATCTGTCAGTCCTTCATATTGTTGTGTACACGTATCTGTCCTTCAGATCGTGGTGTACCATGTGTCTGTCCAGATCGTGGTGCACCATGTATCTGTCTGTCCTTCATATTGTTGTGTACCACATATCTGTCCTTCAGATCGTGGTGTACCATGTGTCTGTATGTCCAGATCGTGGTGTACCACGTGTCTGTCCTTCAGATCGTGGTGTACCATGTGTCTGTCCTTCAGATCGTGGTGTATCATTTGTCTGTCCTTCAGATCGTGGTGTACGATGTGTCTGTCTGTCCTTCAGATCGTGGTGTACCATGTGTCTGTCCTTCAGATCGTGGTGTACCATGTGTCTGTCCTTCAGATCTTGGTGTACCATGTGTCTGTCTGTCCTTCAGATCTTGGTGTACCATGTGTCTGTCTGCCGTTCAGATCGTTGTGTACCATGTGTCTGTCTGTCCAGATCGTTGTGTACCACGTGTCTGTCCTTCAGATCGTGGTGTACCATGTGTCTGTCCTTCAGATCGGGGTGTACCATGTGTCTCTCTGTCCAGATCGTGGTGTACCACGTGTCTGTCCTTCAGATGGTGGTGCACCACGTGTCTGTCCTTCAGATCAAGGTATACCATATGTCTGTGTCTGTCCAGATCGTGGTGCACCATGTGTCTGTCCTTCAGATCGTGGTGTACCATGTGTCTGTCCTTCAGATCGTGGTGTAAAATGTGTCTGTCCTTCAGATCGTGGTGTATCATGTGTCTGTCCTTCAGATCGTGGTGTACCATGTGTCTGTCCTTCAGATCTTGGTGTACCATGTGTCTGTCTGTCCTTCAGATCGTGGTGTACCATGTGTCTGTCTGTCTTTCAGATCGTGGTGTACCATGTGTCTGTCTGTCCTTCAGATCATGGTGTACCATGTGTCTGTCCTTCAGATCGTGGTGTACCATGTGTCTGTCCTTCAGATCGTGGTGTACCATGTGTCTGTCTGTCCTTCAGATCGTGGTGTACCATTTGTCTGTCTGTCCTGCAGATCTTGGTGTACCATGTGTCTGTCTGTCCTTCAGATCGTGGTGTACCATGTGTCTGTCCTTCAGATCGTGGTGTACCATGTGTCTGTCTGTCCTTCAGATCGTGGTGTACCATGTGTCTGTCTGTCCTTCAGATCGTGGTGTACCATGTGTCTGTCCTTCAGATCGTGGCGTACCATGTGTTTGTCTGTCCTTCAGATCGTGGTGTATCATTTGTCTGTCCTTCAGATCGTGGTGTACCATGTGTCTGTCTGTCCTTCAGATCGTGGTGTACCATGTGTCTGTCTGTCCTTCAGATCGTGGTGTACCATGTGTCTGTCTGTCTTTCAGATCGTGGTGTACCATGTGTCTGTCTGTCCTTCAGATCGTGGTGTACCGTGTGTCTGTCCTTCAGATCGTGGTGTACCATGTGTCTGTCTGTCCTTCAGATCGTGGTGTACCATGTGTCTGTCTGTCCTTCAGATCGTGGTGTACCATGTGTCTGTCTGTCCTTCAGATCGTGGTGTATCATTTGTCTGTCCTTCAGATCGTGGTGTACCATGTGTCTGTCTGTCCTTCAGATCGTGGTGGTCCGTGTGTCTGTCCTTCAGATCGTGGTGTACCATGTGTCTGTCTGTCCTTCAGATCGTGGTGCTGGACGAACCGACGTCAGGCATGGACCCGGCGGTCCGCCGTCAGACGTGGGATGTGCTGCAACGTCACCGGGCCGGGCGGACCCTGCTGCTGTCCACTCACTTCATGGACGAGGCCGACCTCCTGGGGGACAGGATCGCCATCTTGGACAAGGGACTGGCCAAATGCTGCGGCACCTCCATGTTCCTCAAACATCTGTACGGTATGGGACGGGTGTAAGTCATTGCGTGATCAATTGATTGAGTGGTTGATTGACTATTTACAGTCAGTGTTGTCTCAAGGTATGGCCACAAGTGCTGTTCTGGCATTTCCCTGAAGGGATGCATTGACTGATTTGTTCATCGATTATATCCTTGCTTGATTAACCGATTATCATCAAAAGGGTTCAAAAGGCAGGCAGTGCTGCTAAGGCCTCCATGTTCCTAATAAAATCTCTCTATTGTATGTGAGTTAACGGATCGTTAATAGAGGATGTTGGGAAATCTTCAAGGGAGGTAATCTGGGTCAGAGCTTGCGTTCAACAAGAGTGATCCCCGCCGTTCTCATGGTACAGATGCCACTGGTAGGCACACCCCAATCCATTTGCTTCATCAGACAGCAGAGACAGAGAGAGAGAGACGAGAGAGAGAGAGAGAAGAGAGAGAGAAAAGAGAATGCCAATGCAGACAGTCGATTTCCTTATCGTTATCCCGGCATGCGCTCCAAATCAAATAATAATGTATATATTTCAGTCTCTAAATCAATTTTTAGGCAAAGGGAAATTTGTCTGAGAGACAGGCGTTATCTACCTCCCATATTTTTTTTTCCGGTGTAGGTCTGTCGATAGATTGACTAAATGATGGGTTGATTTATCTTTTATCGTTAATGATTGCTGACTGATTGTTTGATTTATATATTATCACAAATGATTGATTGGTTGATTTATCTATTATCGTCAGTGATTGATCGACTGATGGGTTGATTTATCTATTATTGTCGGTGATTGACTGGCTGATGGGTTGATTTATCAATTATCGTCAATAACTGACTGATTTGATGGTTTGATTTATCTATTATCGTCTATGATTGACTGACTGGTGGACTGATTTATCAGTTATCGTCAGTGACTGATTTGATGGATTAATGTATCTGTTAACGTCAGTGATTGGTGGGTTGATTATCTATAATCGTCAAAGACTGCCTGATTGATAGATTAATGTATCTATTATCGTCAGTGATTGACTGATTGATGGGTTTCTGTATCTCTTATTGTCAGTGGGGTTCATGGTGTGACCAAGTGCTTTCAGATCTCCACGTTGCTGGAACCAACCAACCAACCAACCAACCAACCAACCAACCAACCAAAGTACTCAATGTGTCTGTGTCACTCTGACTGATTAATGAATTCCTTCGTTGATTGACTGCTGTCAGTGTGGTTCAAACCGTAGCCCAGTGCTACAGGACCTCCTGAAAAAAACACAACAATATCGGCTGTAATATACTGATGATTTGTTTGTTTATTGATTCATTAGTTGCTTGATTGATTGGCTGGCTTACTACTGATTGATTGATTGATTGATTGATGGCCAAAGTGAGTCAAAAACATTCTTGTTCTGTCGAATCTCCACGTTTTTTTAGAAGTATAAAACAAGAAGAACAAGAGAAACAACAGCATCAAACAACCTCCATTGCCTGTATCTTCTGTTGATAGGTTGACAGTAGAGTGTTGGAATTAACAAAAAGGTAATAAAGAAGATCAGTTTCTTTGGCCTTCTTTATAACAACAACAACAACAACAACAACAACACAGCAAGAAAATCTACTACATTACCACTACCACTACTACTACCACTACCACTACAACAACAACAACAACTACTACTACTACTATCATGGTTGCTCCTGTTGCTACTGTTAATGTTACTGCTGCTACTACTACTACTACTACTACTACTACTACTACTACTACTACTACTACTGACGCTGTGTGCGAGCTGCGCTCTTTTTGTCTGCGTGACTGTTATGTACTGCTGCTGCTTACTGCTACTGCTATACTGCTGCTGCTGCTGCCTCTGCTTTTGTTGTTGCTGCTGCTGCTACTGTTAATGTTACTGCTGCTGCTGCTGCTGCTACTCTACTACTACTACTACTACTACTACTACTACTACTACTACTACTACTACTACTGCCTCTGCTTTTGTTGTTGCTGCTGCTGCTGATGATCATGATGATGATTTCACAGCTGCTGCTGCTGCTGCTGCTACTACTACCAGTACTAATACTACCTCTACCACCACCACCACCACCACTACTACTACTACTACTACTACTACTACTACTACTACTACTACTGTGCTGCTGCTGCTTCTACTACTGCTGCTGCTGCTGTTTTTGTTTCTCCTGCTTCTGTTGATGCTGCTACTGCTGCTGCTGCTGCTACTACTAGCGCTGCTGCTGCTGCTACTACCACCTTTGCTGCTGCTGCTGTCATTGCTGCTACTACTACTACGACGACGACGGTGACTACAACTACTACTGCTACTGCTGCTGCTGCTGCTGCTACTACTGCTTCTACTACTGCTACTACTACTGCTGCTGCTGCTACTACTACTACTACTACAAATAATAATAATGATGATAAATAATTTTGTGTGTTATTTAACATGATGGTCCGTCCCATGGCACTTGGCAATCCCAGTTTGTGGACGGAGGGTTATTGATCGTTCGCTGACCCCACCCATCCCTATCCACCATCCCCTGTGGGTTGGTATGATACCCACCCACCCCACTCGACCCCCTCCTCCCTCCACCCTCCAGGTACTGGGTACCATCTGGTGCTGGTGAAAGGGGCGGAGTGCCAGGTGGGGGCGCTGACGGAGACGATCCAGGCAGTGATCCCCAGCGCCGTGCTGGAGAGCGAGATCAACGCGGAGCTGACCTACCTGCTGCCGGACGACCAGTCCTCGCTCTTCCCGGACCTCTTCAGCCAGCTGGACGACTCCCGGGAAGAGCTGCGCATCCTCAACTTCGGAGTCACCGCCACCACCATGGAGGAAGTCTTCCTCAAGTATGTCTGCTGCTGGCTGGTCTTCTTTGTTGTCGTTGTCTGGGTTTGGTGTGTTCCTCAGTACAGTAGGTCTTCCTGAAGTATGTCTACTGCTGGCTGGTCTTCTTTATGGTCATTGTCTGGGTTTTCTGTGTCTTCCACAAGTATGTCCACTGCTGGTTGGTCTTCCTTGTCTTAATTGTCTGGGTTCTGCGTGTCTTCCTCAGTACAGTAGGTCTTCCTCAAGTATGTCTGCTGCAGGGTGGTCTGCTTTGTTGTCATTGTCTGGGTTAAGTGTGTCTGCCTCAATACGGTAGTATGTGTTCTATGCCCTCCTGAGGTCTGCTAGTGCTGGTCTGTTGTCTTTATCTGTGTTGCAAGTCTTCCTCAGGTGTGTGTGTGTGTGTGTGTGTGTGTGTGTGTGTGTGTGGTGTGTGTGTGTGTGTGTGTGTGTTGGTCTGTTGTCATTCCTGTGTTCTGTATCCTCAGGCCTGTGAGTGTCGGTCTGTTGTCTTAATATGTATTCGTTGTCTTCCTAAGGTCTGTGAGCGCTGGTCTGTTGTTATTATCTGTGTTCTATGTCCTTCCCACGTCTGTGAGTGTTAGTGTGTTGTCGTAATATGTGTTCTGTTTC
>CM065734.1:61298649-61353649 GCA_033310375.1 Conus canariensis
ATGCCCATAACAAATGGTCCCACACTGAGCCCTCCTCATCATCGCCTTGACTATCGTGAGGTTTCCTTAGGGAGGGTGACATGCAGTTTTTTTCCTTGTAAAGAATACAGCACTATTCGTGGAAAAAGCATAATTTACATATTTAAAAAAAAGAATATTGTTGGAAATGGGGACACAGTTAGAGTGCTAGAATTGAACCACGACGGTGACTCGGTGAAATCTCCTGCAAGGTTTACTGCAGAGGCGTTGAACATTCGAAATAAAAGTAAGAACTCAAACCGATGTGATTAGAAGATAGAACGAATTTTAAAGGAGAGAGCAAGACATTTTAGTTTTGATTGTTAATGCATCGCGAGTTCTTAAAGGTGCATTATTCTGGATGGTGGGTATTCTGGCTTATGGTCCTTGAAATAGTAGCATTGTTTTGATTTATGTTTGTTGTGCATTCACGATTCACGTTAATTTGTTTCCCCCTCCCCCCCCACCCCCTCCCCTGTCATCAAGGCTGTATAGTTAATGACATTAAAATGTTCGGTGTTCAGTGTTCACTCTGTCTGTCTGTCTGTCTGTCTGTCTGTCTGTCTGTCTGTCTCTCTCTCTCTCTCTCCTCTCTTCTCTCTCTTCTGTCTATCTGTGTCTGTTTGTCTGTTTGTCTTCTCTCTCTCTTCTCTCTGTCTTTCTCTGTCTCTGTCTCTGTCTCTCTCTCTCTCTCTCTCTCTCTCTCTCTCTCTCTCTCTCTCCTCTCTCTCTCTCTCTCTCTCTCTCGAACGGTATTTTTTTGTCTGTCTTTGCTACTGTTATGACAGGCGTGTGAATTACAGGCCGAACAAACGCTTTGAAGACAGACACCACAGATAGCTTACAAGGCTGTCACAATAGCAGCATAGGCAGATTAACAACTGTCGTCCTCTCCCAGACGCATTGATATCAGTTCGTGTGGTTTGCACGTGCAGAAAAGACCGGACAACTTTTTCATATTGGTAGGTTACATCCGGGGAAAAAATGGAAAGGCCCGGAGATACAATGGAAAGGCCCTGAGATACAATGGAAAGGCCCGGAGATACAATGGAAAGGCCCTGAGATACAATGGAAAGGCCCGGAGATACAATGGAAAGGCCCTGAGATACAATGGAAAGGCCCTGAGATACAATGGAAAGGCCCGGAGATACAATGGAAAGGCCTGAGATACAATGGAAAGGCCCTGAGATACAATGGAAAGGCCCTGAGATACAATGGAAAGGCCCTGAGATACAATGGAAAGGCCTGAGATACAATGGAAAGGCCCTGAGATACAAGGGGAAAGAGAAAACGCGATCTCACGGGTGATCTGGAATGCGAATGACATCAAGATTGAAAACAATCAGATTCGATCAGCTTAAACACCACTGTTCATATCTGTTGAGTTCAGGACAAAAAAAAAAAAAAAAAACATGAACAAACTCTACGTACCCGAGGACTGATACCAGCCAGAATTGTCCTTAACTTAGCACAGCTGATAATGCGTCCAACAGAAAGCATGCGTAACAGAGTGATTTGAGGTTCGCAAACAGGAGAAAACCATCCAACTCCTCACAATAAGTAAACAAGCAAATAAATGAATAAACATACATACATACATACAAGCATGCATACATACATACATACATACATACATACATACATACATACATCAAAAACAAAGAAATGAATGAATAACTGTAATATTATCCATCTGAAAAGGCAAAAGCTGTTACACTCTAATGCAGTGTCTGCATTTGCTATAAACAATGGGGACTGGGGACAAATCGGAGGGGGAAAAGCAGTGTAGAACAAATGTCTAAAACCTGCTGACGTACCCAATGGATTTTTGCGTCAAGAGCTGTGAACAATTGACAAGGTCTGAGGAGAAACCCCCACCAGAATGAAACAAACACATCCACTTCTTCTTCTTCTTCGTTCACTCAGACAGGAACCCCATAGGCGCTGACGAAGGCTGCTGTACGGCGGAGGCCCTCCAGTGACCCATAAAGCTTTTCCCTCATTGGTGTGTTGGTAGGCCAGGTCTCTGTCCTTAGCTTTTCATGTGTGGGACAGTCCTGCAGGAAGTGTTCCACTGTCATTGGGGTCGTACCGCATGAGCAACCTGAGGACTCGCCAATGTGGAATTTTGTGAACATGTGATGTCTCAGTCTGGAGTGCCCTGTCCTCAGTCTCACAATGTTCACTTGGTCAGAATTGGACTCGTCAGCCCAGTAAAGCAACCAGTCTAGAAGAGCGTTTACTCGGATATGAAAACAAGCCGAAGTCGGATGTGCTGGTCCTGACTTGTCAGTGGCATAACGGTAGCACAACGCATCCACACTCATATGACAGACAACACATCGACTGAAGCCCGAAACCAAGGACCGCCATTTTGCAGGTCTGGTCAGTCATGCAAGCACATTCTAAATGCTCAAGACACAACCATGACTCAGACTTCGGACAAATCATGGTGGAGACCTGCATGTTCACCGATTTACAAACACGAGTTCATCTCGTAACGGATACCATTAAACTTTGGTACTCAAACTAGTTAAGTGTCTGTCAGACATTGGGGCTGGTCAGGGCAACATTGCTTGGACTTTAGGTAAGAACAACACTGCTTGGACTTTAGGTAAGAACAACAATGCGTAGCGAGGGTCAGGAACGGCCCAGCTAAATGCGTCACGAAAGTAAGAAACATTTTAGGATGTCTGTGACCATGCAGCGACTTAATCTGGAACACAGTTTTCAAAAATCGCCTATATGCAATATTATTCAGTTTTGAAGGGGAGGGGCGTGGGGTGGGGGGGGGGTCAAAGCAGGTGTGAGGTAATGTTCCTTGAATGATTGAGCAAGTATTGCCAGTTGTGGCACGAGTAGGAGCGATTTAGAATTGGGAGAAGGTAGATCATCACAAGCGTCAAAATCAGTCGCCATAGTCATCACCAGAATGGTTAAAAGTGCTCATCATCCACACCCTGACTTACACCCAGAATACCCGAGTTCTGATAAAAGTGCTCAGTCCTCCCCAAGGTCATCTGTCCTCCCAGCCCAGCTGAACGCATGTGTTGTTGCCTCCATCGCTGAATCATCTTCCTGCCTGAATCCGCCCGGTGCAGAACGTTGCTGAGGACGCAACAACGACACCCCAAAGCCTCCCAGAACCTGTGTCAGTTTTACAAAGCTCGAAGAATGGAAGCGTCGAGTTGACGATGAGAGGAATTGGCTATCCTAAAATACTATTGTAAGAGAGAGGCAGACAGACAGGGGGGGAGAGAGAGAGAGAGAGAGAGAGAGAGAGAGAGAGAGAGAGAGAGAGGCAGAGAGAGAGAGAGAGAGAGAGATGATCATGAGGAGGAGGAGGAGGAGGATTATGATAACCTGTATTTCCAAGGATAACAAACAGACACGAAGAGAGAGTGAGAGTCAGAGACACATTTAAAGTAATCCTAGCCGCCCCCCCCCCCCCCCAGTCCCCTCCATTCCAATACGTAACAACAGCCTTTTCCCTCCCTATACGCGACAACAGCCTTTTCCCTCCCTATACGTAACAACAGCCTTTTCTCTCCCTATACGTGACAACAGCCTTTTCCCTCTCTATACATAACAGCCTTTTCCCTCCCTATACGTGACAACAGCCTTTTCCCTATCTCCCTATACGTGACAACAGCCTTTTCCCTCCCTATACGTGACAACGGACTTTTCCCTCCTATACGTAACAACGGCCTTTTCCCTCCCTATACGTAACAACAGCCTTTTCCCTCCCTATACGTAACAACAGCCTTTTCCCTCCTATACGTAACAACAGCCTTTTCCCTTCTATACGTTACAACAGCATTTTCCCTCTCAATACATAACAGCCTTTTCCCTCCCTATACGTGACAACAGCCTTTTCCCTCCCTATATGCGACAACAGCCTTTTCCCTCCCTATACGTAACAACAGCCTTTTCCCTCCCTATACGTAACAACAGCCTTTTCCCTCCCTATACGTGACAACAGGCTCTGCCGGGGACTACATCAAGTTGACGGGCTGGTACCTTGTGTTGAGTCGCGTGCGGGCCCTGGTGACGAAGAAGGCCCTGCACTTCTGGCGGAACAGGGTGATCACAGTGGTGCAGCTTCTGCTGCCCGTCATTTTCACCATCATCGCCCTGTCCGTGGACAAGCTTCGGACCAACATCCCGGTTCAGCCTCCGCTGCCTTTCAACCTCCATCCCTTTGGCCGTACGACTGTCGCCTACAGCAGTGGATCCAAGTTTGTGGGGAATACGGAGGAGGAGGACTAGGAGTAGGGGGAGGGGGGATAGAAGGAGCGGGGCGAGGGAGGTGGTTGGGAGCGGGTTAGGAGTGTTAGTCTGGATGTGAATGCGCACGTGCGTGGCATGACGTTTGGCACGAGCGAGAGAGAGTTATTGCCGTAAGCAAAATTCCTTACTGACATCATGAGTAACAGAGGCACACAAGCACTGAAAAGGACACGGATGCAAAAACAAAACAAAAAGAAAGAAAAAGAAAACCTTCCCTTGTGAAGGCACAAACACTCCGATACGTATAACTGTTACAAAGAAGAGCAAAGAATTACCCATCCACTGACCCTCCCACCCAACCACACAAACACACTCACACACGCACGCACTCACGCGCGGGCGCGCGCACACACGCACACGCACGCGCGCACACACACACACACACACACACACACACACACACACACACACACACACACACACACACCACTATTCCATTGACTTTGAACTATCAGGTCATGAAAATTCAGAGATAACTACAGAGCCGAGATATCTTTAAGCAAGTGATTATCTTATTCATTCGTGATAGTCTTCTTACGAACTGAGGTAGCTTCACCGATGTACTCCGCCAGTTCTGTTGTGATTTTTTTTTTTCATTTTCACTCGATGAAATCGCTACCAAAGCTCTTCTTTCAGCAATTGGTTCATTCAAAAATTTACAACCTCTGTGGATACTGGCATTTGCGGAACAATCAGTCGCAATAATGTATTTCATTCTCAACATTGTCTTCTTCTGCACATGTAGGACAATATTTATTATTCAATTTCTCGAGAATTTGTTTTGTGTTTGTTTCCGTTAAGACCAAGCGTTCTGGTTCAAAATTTTGTTGATCTATTATATATATATATATATATAGGACTTTTATGTATTACAATTTTAAGATATTTCTCTGCTTCAAGGTTACCTTTCAATAATAGAAATCAGTTGTGCGTATCATTTCCATCCATGCCAGCATGTCAGTTTTGTCTGTAAGTATAAAATAAAACGGTTCTTGAATTCAGTAATAAATTTTGCATTATTGCCGACATCATGTGACCACCAAACTATGTCAAACATTTTTTCGTCAATATTTTCTTAACATAGGACGCCAGCTCAATTTTCCACTTTCATGTTGTAGCATGAGCATGTTATACGCCTGACTGCAGTGTCAGGTCGTTGGTAGGTTCGCTAATTTCAACCAGTATTCAATAATCTAACATAATTTGCAATATAAGAGAGGGTATTGTCCACTTTTGTCATGAACTATTTTATTCGATGCGCACAAGGGTACATGGACAATACGTTTGATCAGATAGGTATAAACCTTTTTTTTTTATTATTCCATTTGGATAATTATGATCCAGCATGCCCAGATCTCTGATGCGTATGTCAAAATAGGCTGTATGTGTGAATCGAATAATATCTAAAATACATTTACATCATTGGAATTGTGTTTTTCATAGTTCTCAAAACATCCATGACACCTCTCTTTCCTTTTCTGCACAGCTCAAGCCAACACTTACACAAGCTTAATTTTGTTGTGAAGAACAACCCAAGGCATTTACAGCTACTTGTCACTTCAAATTCTACTCCACCATAAAATCATCTTTCATATTTTGATATGTAGCCACCATTTCTGAAAACAATTATATTAGTTTTGTTTAGATTCACTGTAAATCGCAACCTATCTGATTCCCTTTTCAAGTGCGTGTAATTGATTCTGCAAGCCAATAGGTGTATTTGCAAGGAGGATGAGAATCAACAGTAAAAAGCATCAGAATTAGGTCAGTAGCACCAAGTCACATTTGAAATCCATGTTTCCCTCTCTCTAATATCTCTATCACTAATTCATTTACATAGAATGTGAACAACAATGGGTTATGTAGACACCTTGTTTCACTCCCCGCGAGCAGCTGAAATAATCAGCATATGCTCCTGTTTCTCAAACACACGCGAAAAGACTCGTACTTTCCATGAACAGCTGCATACAACTTTCCATTTACACCTTTAGTCCTCAGAATACTCCATAGACCAGTCTATTGACCGAATCGAAAGCTTTCTGAAAATTAATAAATGCAGCATACAGTTTGGATTTTGTCAGTAAGTGTCTTTGTACTAAGGCACACAGAGTAAATATGGGGTCTGTTGTACTATATTTAGACCGAAACCCAGCCTGCTCTTGTATTATTTGTTCTATTCTCTCTTACTCTCTGGCCATGCTTTTATTAATCATTTGTTGAGTGCACGTGTGTGCATTTTTCTACTAACACTTGTCAGTGCAGTGTTTCGATAGTTATCAGGATTGTTAGTCTCAACTTTGTTATGGAGAGGAACTATCATGGATGTAGACCAAGATTCCGGAAAGATTCCCTTATCAAACACTGAGTTAAGAAGATTAACAACAAAATCAACTAGAACAGAGTTAGCACATTTGAATATTTATTCTACTTCTTAGTCTAGTCCAGCACTTGTTTCCACATTTGATGTGTTCTACACAGTTTAAGATCTTATTTCTTGTTGTTTGATCATTAAGCAGTGGTTCATCAGCACATTCGTTCCCCACTATATATACCAATGCTCATATCTTTCAAATCGTTACAAATCCATTAAACAAACCAAAACAAAAAATATTCATGCTATTGTTGTGATCTGATTTCATTGTAAATTACTAGTTTACCACAATTCAATCGAATGGTAATTAAGAATAATTTAGGGTCGTTAACAGATGCCTGCAATGTATTAATTCGTGTTTTTAATCAAATTCTTTTGTTTTCTTTTTTCTTTCCAATGTATTATAGTCTTTTCCTTCTCTAATGTAGGCTGCTTTGTGTTCTTATTTTTTCAGCTCTTCATATTTAGCTCATTGATACCGTTGCAGACACCTCTTCACAACTTTTTTTTTCTTTTTCTCGCACTCCTGATCAAACCAGTCACGCACTTCTTTTCTTATTTTTCCCCGCTGTCCTCCCCACACACGAATATTTTAGACCAGTTTTGAAATTCATGTTAAGAGACTTTGTGGCTTTGCCATAACACTGTTTGAACTCATCCGAATCTTCCACTTCCTTGTGGGTCTCTGTGTGTTCTTCAGACAAATGATATGTTCTTCTGTGTAAAGAAAATACTGGAGTTTTGTTGTTGTTGTTGTTGTTTGTTTGTTTGTTTTTACATTGATATCACCCGTTTTCCATTTTAGTTCTAGGGGTAAATGCCAGGAGAACCATTGCCAACTTTCATCATGCAGGTTTTTGTTATTTACTTACTTACGTTGTTTTTTTTTTTCAGTAAATCTTTAGTAACAGTAAAGCAATCAATTGTGCTACAGCCATTAAGTGACACAAATGTAAACTCTCCTTTCGAATCATGGATGTACCATTAAAAATCATCATGGCATGTACCATTAAAAACTTCCAAGTCTAACATAAAACATAAATCTAACAAAGATTTACAAAACTTATTTGCTCACGAGTCTTTAGAACGGCGGTTTAACACATCATTTTCATCATCATTTTCATGATCATCTTCAGTACAACCAGCATCATCATAAGAATCATCGTCACAAACATCAATATTATCATCAGCATCCTCATCACCATCACCATCTTCATCATCATCACTATAATCACCTGGTATGAAATTTGACATAATCTCCAGCTTGGGTTGTTGACGTCCAGTCCGTGCATTCAATCCACCACATTACAGGATATTTAATCCATATTTTTTAGCACCTTCAAGAATCAAGATTCCATCTTTGTTTGTATACTTATTTTGATATCGGTTCTCATTCTGGTGCCACATAACATGCAACTAGTGAAGCATCCCTGGTTATATCAGACAACGCTCTGCTAATATTTAAGATTACCATGTTATCACAATTTACACTGACATGCATCCCAAAGATTTCATTCATATTCTCCAACATCTTCTCCACCAGAATTCCAGCCTTGATGTGATAGTTTCTTTGCTGGCGCTTGAAATTTCACAAAATTTTTAACTGCTCCAGAGAAACCAACTTTTCAATAGCAACTATCTCTGTGAGGCACACACAATCAAAATCATTTATATGATTAGTGAACGAAACATTAGAAACTGAATTGTTTAAATTTTCTCTATTATGGATAAGAAATGTCAATTTTTTCCCTGATAGTCTAGCCTGTCCCGTTTTGAACTACTCTGCTCCCACTACTACTACAACAATTATTACTACTACTGCTATTACTACTACTGCCACTACAACTTCCACCACCACCACCACCACTACTACTACTACTACAGCTATTATTACTACTACTGCTATTGCTACTACTACTGCTACTACTACCACTAAAACTGCCACCACCACCACCACTACTACTACTACTACAACTGCTACTACAACTACTACTACGATTACCACCACCACTACCACCACCACAACCACCACCACCACCACCACTAATTCTATTACTGCTACGACTTCTACTAATACTAGAACTACAACAATGATAAGGAAAATACTAATTTGATCTGGATTAAAAAATAGTCCGTACTCTAGGGTCCACACACACACACACACACACACACACACACACACACACACACACCACACACACACACACACACACACGGAAGAGAGAAAGAGAGGAGAGAGAGAGAGAGGAGAGAGAGAGAGAAAGGACCAGTGCAGTACCTAACCCGAACCCCCTGCCTTCCAGTCCCAACAGTGACAGTGACCAGGTGGCCGAGGTGTACGCCCGCCTGTTCAGGGGTGACCACAGCACGGAGAAGGTAGACTTGAACCAGCAGTCCTTCCTCCAGTTCTACATCCAAAAGGCCATAGACTGGGCACCAACACCTTCGACAGACGGGTCATCATTGGTGAGTAGCCGCCATCTTGACGCTTGCCTGCTGGGAAGGCTGGATGGTGAGTGTGTTGTGTGTCCGTCGAGTCGAAATGGCCACTCCAGTCTTCATGGGGCTGAGGGGCAGGCGGGTACGGGGGTTTTTGGATACACATGTGGCTGATTAAGTCAATGCGTGCACGGAATGTGCGGTGACAGCTTGGACAGGCAACGTGGGAGACCTGTTTTTTTGCTTGCTGGTGCAGGCTTTCCTTGCCTGTCTCTTTTGTTGCGCTGCAGTTGTCCTTTCTTCACATAAACTGGCATCTTTGTGGATAGTGTAGCGCCATCCTACTCGATCCATAGCAGTTTGTTCCCATGTGTTGATGTTAAACGCTTTTAAGGATGTTTTGAGAGTGTCTTTGAAGCGTTTATTTTGACCTCCATGGGAACGCTTTACTTGTTGCAGCTCATCGTAGAAGATGTGTGTGTGTGTGTGTGTGTGTGTGTGTGTGTGTGTGTGTGTGTGTGTGTGTGTGTGTGTGTGTAGAGAGAGAGAGAGAGAGAGAGAGAGGGAGAGAGAGATAAAGAGAGAGAGGGAGAGAGAGTTAGGAGGGGGAGGGAGATAGATAGATCTTCTTCAGACATTACAGCCAAATACACAAATAATTATTTTTCAAATAGTAACCAGCATGAGAACCAGGATGTAGATATAGGTTGTTGTACTGTTTGGATTTGACATATAACAATCAACAATTACACGTTACCAGTGAATTCGCAACATTCATTGTGAACATTTGGTAATATTCTTTTCGAATATGTGATTGGGCAATACCAAAATATGAATTGAATAGAACAGCCCGCAAAAGCCATAGCGCTGTCCAGAGACAGGTGGTTGTAAACCTGTCTTCAGTCACAGTGCTAGGTGTTGTCCAGAGACAGGTGGTTGTAAACCCTGTCTCAGTCACAGTGCTAGGTGTTGTCAAGGGACAGGTGGTTGTAAACCGTGTCTCAGTCACAGTGCTAGGTGTTGTCAAGGGACAGGTGGTTGTAAACCCTGTCTCATTCACAGCACAAGGTGTTGTACAAAGAGACAGGTGGTTGTAAACCCTGTCTCATTCACAGCACAAGGTGTTGTACAAAGAGACAGGTGGTTGTAAACCCTGTCTCATTCACAGCACAAGGTGTTGTACAAAGAGACAGGTGGTTGTAAACCCTGTCTCATTCACAGCACAAGGTGTTGTACAAAGAGACAGGTGGTTGTAAACCCTGTCTCATTCACAGCACAAGGTGTTGTACAAAGAGATAGGTGGTTGTAAACCCTGTCTCATTCACAGCACAAGGTGTTGTACAAAGAGATAGGTGGTTGTAAACCCTGTCTCATTCACAGCACAAGGTGTTGTACAAAGAGATAGGTGGTTGTAAACCCTGTCTCATTCACAGCACAAGGTGTTGTACAAAGAGACCGGTGGTTGTAAACCCTGTCTTCAGTCACAGTGCTAGGTGTTGTCCAGGGACAGATGGTTGTAAACCCTGTCTTCAGTCACAGTGCTAGGTGTTCTCCAGGGACAGATGGTTGTAAACCCTGTCTTCAGTCACAGCAGAAGGTATTGTCCAGGGACAGGTGATTGTATAACCTGTCTCAGTCACAGTGCTAGGTGTGTTCCAGGGACAGGTCGTTGTAAACCCTGTCTCATTCAAAACGCTAGGTGTTGTGCAGGGAAAGGTCGTTGTCAATCCTGTCACAATCACTGCACTAGGTGTTGTCCAGGGACAGGTCGTTGTAAACCCTGTCTCATTCAAAACGCTAGGTGTTGTGCAGGGAAAGGTCGTTGTCAATCCTGTCACAATCACTGCACTAGGTGTTGTCCAGGGACAGGTCGTTGTAAACCCTGTCTCGTTCACAGTGCTAGGTGTTGTCAAAGGACAGGTGGTTGTAAACCCTGTCTCAGTCACAGCGCTAGGTGTTGTACAGAGACAGGTGGTTGTAAACCCTGTCTTCAGTCGCAGTGCAAGGTGTTGTACAGAGACAGGTGGTAGTCAACCCTGTCTCAGTCACAGCGCCAGGTATTGTACACAGACAGGTGGTAGTCAACCCTGTCTCAGTCACAGCGCCAGGTATTGTACACAGACAGGTGGTAGTCAACCCTGTCTCAGTCACAGCGCCAGGTATTGTACACAGACAGGTGGTAGTCAACCCTGTCTCAGTCACAGCGCCAGGTATTGTACACAGACAGGTGGTAGTCAACCCTGTCTCAGTCACAGCGCCAGGTATTGTACACAGACAGGTGGTAGTCAACCCTGTCTCAGTCACAGTGCTAGATTCTCAGTCTCAGGGGGACGCCGAGCAAGGTGTGGAAGGAGGGGAAGGGAGCAAGTTAGTCCCGTCTTTCCACCCACCATCTTTGCAGGAGACTGTTGTGAGTTGATATGCAGGCAGTCTGACTCAAACAGGAAAGATGCCGTGTTTGTGCCAATGATCCGTGGATTAGGTAGTCAGCGCGTACCACACATGATTCTTGGAGATGGGGGTGGGGGTGGAGAATCGTGTTGACTGTCCTTCACGGATGTATTACGATGCACACACAGCAATGCCAGCAGTTGTGTTAACTATCACTGAGAGCAGTGATTGTCCTTCTCGGATAGACATGATACACACACCAGCAGTTGTGTTGATCATGATTGAGAATGGTGTTGTCCAGCATTCCAGCTCAATACACACAGTATCCCTAATCCTCCGTGTGTCCTCTGTTCAGGAGCGGAGTTCGAGCCCTCGCAGACACAGACCCTGAGGGCCACCAGCTGGTACAACCTCATGCCTTTCCATGCGGAGCCCGTGTCTCTGGCCTACACCCTCAACGCCCTGGCCAAGCATTACGTCAACAGCAGCGTGGATATACGAAGTGGCCTGTTCCCGCTGCCCCAGAAGAAGGAGATCGAAGACGACCTGATCACAATCCTGGGTTTCGGCTTCAGCGTGTGCTTCTGCATCTCCATCGGCATGGCCTTCCTCACCACCTCCTTCATCTTCTTTCTGGTCAAGGAGCGATCCACTGGAGCCAAACACATGCAGGTCCGTCACCACCACCATGTGTCTGCATGCATGTTGCTGATTACTTTTTTTTTGATGTTGTTGACGTTGTTGTTGCCCTCTCAGTTAGCATCACACACACACACACACACACACACACACACACACACACACACACACACACACACACACACACACACATGTGACTTGTACCAGTTTTCCAACACACAACCGCACTTGGGCTACTCCTGTCGCAGCAGTTATTACCAGGTCTTCGTGAACCAGCTCAGCGAAGGAATGACAAAACCACTCCGGTAGTGTACAACGATGCTTGTTCCGATCCAAACAACGATGGATATTATCTGCTGAGATCCTGATGACCTCAAACATTTGGTCGCGTAGATGAGGTCCTTCTTTGCAGGACATCCAAGGACGGTACCTATGAACTTGACACCACTGAGATTGACACAATTCCTCCACAGGCATAACTAGCTGAAGACAGTAACTATTATCACCTACACAATTCGAAATCTTTTATAACGATGTATAATTACAATTGTAGCATGAAGTTCCATTTCTGGTTTGAGATAGCATATGCGCTGTACTCCATTCATAAGGTATCCCATGGTGAACCAGGCCTGAGAGGAAGAGACACCGTGCAGTGTTGGTCAGGAAATGTGAAGAGCACTCACAAAGGCTCTTCCATGAAGTGACCTGGAACAGCGTGGTTCCCTTCTTCACAACTAAGCCCATCCATAGCATGCACAGCCAGTGTGGGTAGGCTGAGAGTTGCTACCAGTCAGTGTCTCTGATGCCAGTCGTACTCATGTCTTCTATTCCCTTCTTCACAACTAAGCCCATCCATAGCATGCACAGCCAGTGTGGGTAGGCTGAGAGTTGCTACCAGTCAGTGTCTCTGATGTCAGCCGTACTCATGTCTGCTATCAAGCCGCCTATTTCTTCACCATGGCTCTGTTGGTTTCCGTGGCCTACTTTGTCCATTTGTCCTCGTCCCTTCCTCTCTCGGTTCCCCTGTGTGTGTGTGTGTGTGTGTGTGTGTGTGTGTGTGTGTGTGTGTGTGTGTGTGTGTGTGTGTGTGTGTGTGTGCGTGCGTGTGTGTGTGTGTGAGTGCGTGTGTGTGTGTGTGTGTGTGTGTGTGTGTGTGTGTGTGTATTTCACGCGGGGGCATGTATGTGTGGCTGCAGGTGGTGAGTGGCGTGGGTCCGGTGGTGTTCTGGCTGAGCAACCTGGTGTGGGACTACCTGAACTACCTGCTGCCCTCCCTGCTGCTGCTGCTGGTCTTCCTGGCCTACGGCACGGAGCCTTCGTGGAGGGGGGCCGGCTGGGTCTGGTGACTCTGGTGCTGGCCCTGTATGGCCTGGCCATCCTACCCTTCGTCTACCTCGCCCACTTCCTCTTCACCTCGCCTCCCACTGCCATGGCCGTCGGCATCGTCTTCAGCATCTTCACCGGTCAGTGTCTTGCTGGAGTCTGGGGGAGGGGGAGCCCCACGTCCAGCTAACGGTGCTCACTGGCCGTCTGTACTGGCCATCACTGCTTAAGATCATTCAGGTCTATGTCGTTCTCCTCATTGTCATGATAATGAGATCATCACGGTGATGATGATGAGGGACGATGACGACGACGATGATGATCATGGTGCTGATCATGCTGCTGCCACAGTCGCTGCTGCTGCTGATGATGATCACGCTGTCCCTGCCGCTGCTGATGATGTTGATAAGGAGGAGGAGGATGACTCATGAATTTTAAACCAAATGAACGATGCACAGTGTGTGTGTGTGTGTGTGTGTGTGCGTGTGGTGCTGTGTGTGTGTGTGTGTGTGTGTGTGTATGACACAGGTCTGATTACTCTGACGACTGTGTTTGTGATGGGGATAATCCGGAACACGCAGCAGTTGGGGAAGACGTTGAACTGGGTGTTCCTCTCCCTCTTCCCCCACCACTGCATGTCTGTCGCCTTCATGGACATCTACTTCAACTACCTCATCCTCGACTACTGCTCCACCAAAGTCAACTATACCGTCACCTGTTTCAACGTCACACACATGTGCTGCAAAGGCATCGGTCAGGAGCAAGTCTGTCTGTCTGTCCGTCTGTCGGTCGGTCTTTCTATCCGTTTGTTTGTCCTTCTGTCTGTCTGTCTCTCACCTTCTACCTCTGTATGTCACAGTGCCTCTCTGTCTGTGTCTCTACTTTTATGTATGCTTGCCACTGTGTCTCTCAAAACCTGTCTGTCTGTCTGTCTGTCTGTCTGTCTGTCTGTCTTCTTCTCTCTCTCTCTCTCTCTCTCTCTCTCTCTCTCTCTCTCTCTCTTTCTCCCTTCCGAGGGTTGCAACCTTGCCGTGGTCGGAGGGCTTGCGCGGTCCAGTAATCCCTTAGGCATTGCTGACGGGGGCAACAATACTCGACAGATGGTTAGTCCTTGTTAACGCTTCTAGGCCTGTATTGCCAAGTTGCTGACTGGCCTAAGCACAACGTCGTAGGAACTGATGCTCCTGGTAGGGTCTTCCATGTCAGAAGGTTAAGAGTGAGGGCCCAGACAAAAAGTGACCCACCTTTTTCCTATTCTATCTTCTGCCTTTCTTTATGGGTCTTTTCTGTCCTCGTCTCCCGTTCAAGTCTTCTTTTCCACATTGCTTTCTCTCTGATACATGAGTCACTGCCGTAAGCAGCGAAGAAGCCCAAGCTACAGTTACCTGGCGAGGGGCTGAGAGGCTGATCCCAATTCTGTCGTGAAGGTGCACTGTCTGGTGTTCATGCGGGACGGTACCGGGCGGACGGACGCCATACCATGGCCATCCATTGTCCCTTTCCCAGCACGGCAGCTCTCCTGGGATGACCGTTTATTTCTGCCAGTATTTAAAAACTTTCATGGCCACAAAAAAACACTAAAAGGGGAAAGAGAAGAAAACTGGGTTCCGACCCTGCGAGGGACACGGACTCCGACTCCGACATAGCAGTGCGGAAGACATTGGGCGTTTGGCCCTCTTGGCTGGTGATCCAGTCGGTGGATGGCGCGCGACCAATTAATCAAGCTAAGTCCCTTTGCTGTTGCAAAGGGGCTGAAAGGTCTTGCTGGCGCAGAGCCAAAATCAGTCAAGAGGCTGAGGGATGGTTCCCTGCTCGTGCAGGTTGACCGAAAAGTCCACTCAGACAACTAACTGAAGTCAACAAGTCTTTTGGATTTTCCAGTCCCAGGTGTCCCCTCACAAAAGTCTGAACTCTTCAATGGGTATCATTCTTGCCGTGAGCTGTCTGGGACATCTGAGGAGAGATAAAGGCTGACGTGGCTGATCAGGGAGTTGTAGAGGTCAGGAGGGTGACTTTTCGAAAAGGTGCAGAGAGAAAACCAACCAATACTCTGTTCCTCACCTTTGTAAAACCGACTCTTCCAGATTCCATGAAAGTGGGATACCTAAGAGTGAAAGTAGCCCTGTATGTACTATCCCACTGAGGTGCTTTAGATGTCAAAGATTCGGTCACGTCAAGGAGAAATGCCCGGGAGAGGAGGTGTGTGCCATCTGCACTATGAGGGCGGTGTGAATCCGCGAAAATGCGTGAACTGCGATGGTGGGCACCCTTCTTCTTGAAAAGACTGCCCTGTTTGGCGAGTAGAAAGCGAAATTCAGCCTGTAGAGTAACAGAGAAAACAAGCTATTGCCAATCTGCTTACTTCAACTGTTGAAAGAAATTCCTCTTCTAATAACAAATCAAGCTGTTTTGTCAAAAACAAAGCCCTCAAAGAAAAAATCACCCTGCAATTTTTCATCAGACAGCATGGAACAGTGCAATTTTCCTTTCACTTTAAATAAATTGAAATCCGCCTTGCTTTCTTGCAGCGATTCCTCTTCTGGTATCGATGAAATCCATTATAAACTTTTGAAACATCTTCCTTCCGCAGAAAGGTCTGAACATCCTGCTACAAGTGAACAACCATGTATGGACCACTGGGTTCTTTCCACCTTCTGGGCGAAAAGCCCTCATCATACGTATTCCTAAACCTGGAAAAGATCTTTGAAACTCATCAAATACCGTGCAATAGCTTTGACCAGCTGTATCTGCAAACTGATGGAAAAAATGGTCAATGCTAGACTCATGTAGAAACTCGAAACCGACGGCCTTCTGGCGAAAGAACAGTGCGGTTTCCACAAACATCAAACTACAGTTGACCATTTGATCCGTCTTGAATCTACGCTTTGAAACGCTTTTCTAAATAAATAACACACAGTAGCTATTTTCTTGAAAAAGGCCTACAATACCACCTGGAAATCTGGGATACATTATGATCTTCATGATCTTGGTTTTCGGGGTCATCTTCCGCTTTTTATTAAGCATCTTTTGGCAGAACAACAGTTTCAGGTTCGGGTTGGCACCACTCTCTCTCTCTCTCTCTCTCTCTCTCTCTCTCTCTCTCTCTCTCCTCTCTCTCTCTCTCTCTCTCTCTGATGTTCACGAGCAGGAGTTGGGTTTGTTCTTTAATTTAACGTCTATCCACCTAACAGTGATCTCAGACAGAGGAGTTGGGTGTATCACAAGGGAGCATACTATTTCCTGCCCTCTTCAGCATAAAATCAACAAGTATTGTTAATACGGTTCAACAGGGTTCCGATTGCTCTTTGTTTGTAGATGATTTTGCTGTCTATGCAGCTGGAAGCTTGTGCCCGAGTGTTCAGCGCAGGCTCTAGCTTTGTGTGGATAAATTCATCTGTGTGCGGAAGAAAATGGCTTTACTTTTTCTTCTGCTAAGACACAGTGCAATCACTTCCATGATTTTCGACAATTCTTTGCTGGTCCTGAAATCCAACTAGGGAAATCTCCCATTCCAGCTGTAACAGAGGTCCAAATTTACAGGAGTTATTTTCGACCAAAACCTCAAATTTCTTAGTCACATTAAAAACTTAAAATTTTTTTGCCAGAAAGCTTTGAATATTCTGCAGGTCGTAGCACACATTGACTGGGGCGCTGATAAGAAAACTTTGATACACCTCTACAGAGCCCTGGTCCGTTCCAAACTGGACTATGGTTGTGCTGTGTACGGTTCTGTAAGACCCTCTTACCTGAAACTTTTGGATCCTATTCACCATCAAGGCTTTCGTCTCTGTCTCGGGGCATTCCGCACCACCCCTGTGTACAGCCTGCACGCAGAGACAGGTGAACCCTCGTTATCCAGCCGCAGGCTGAAACTGTCCCTGAACTGCTATCTCAGACTGTTCTCTGAACCGGAAAACCCTGCCTATGACTGTGTTTTTGACCCTCAGTTTCAAAGTAAATTCGAAAAAAATCCCAGCTGTATTCCTCTGTATGCAGCCTCATGCAGAATGCAGGTCTTGATCTAGGAGTTGTGTCTGACTTCTCCAAGTTTCCAAATAAGCCTCCATGGACCTTTTTCACACCAGAACTCCGCTTTGATCTTGATGCTTTTCGCAAAAAATCCACCAGTTCTTAGGCATACAAGGGTGTGTGTGTGTGTGTGTGTGTGTGTGTGTGTGTGGTGTGTGTGTGTGTGGGGGGGGGGGGGGTGCGCGTGTGCGCGCGTGTGTTTGTTGGTGTCTTTGTGTGAACTGTGGTGGGGTTGTGTGTGTGTGTGTGTGTGTGTGTGTATGTGTGTGTGTGTGTGCTCAATACACCTGAACAGTGGTCAGTGAGTGTATTTTGGTCCAACTTAATAATTAAATGAGAAGTTCTCACCCAGTTTTCACATGGGCTTTCCTGTCTACACTGTCCTCTTCTCTTCACTTTGACAACGGGCCTATGCTTGAAACGCCAGTCTCTACCTTCCAAAGGGTTCGACTACCACCAAAAGGTTTTTACAAACCTTATTATTTTTTCATACAAGGCATTGTTTGCCGATCTCTGTGCAATATTCCCATCCTTTCAGAAAATATTTACTGATGGTTCAAAGTCTGAGGATGGAGTGGCCTGTGCAGCCTACTGCCCTGTTGCTCCTTCTCAAATATTATTAGGACATATTCCTTCAGATGTTTCTGTTTACTCTGCTGAACTTAACAGCTTTGGTTCTAGCACTGAAGATAATCTCTCAATCTATAAGGAAGGACTTTCTGATTTTGTTTATTCACTGCCAGCTTGACAATAGCTGTCCATAACCTCCATCATCCTGAACTTCTACACTTTTTTTTTTTTTTTTACTTTTTACCTCGTTGAAAGCGGAAGGTCACAGCATTGTTTTTACTTGGGTTCCCGGTCATGTTGGCATCGGAGGGAATGAAATGGCTGATCGTTTGGCCAAGAATGCTACAACAAAGAACTGTCCAACTTATCTATCTCCAACACAGATCTAAAACCGAAAGATAATGATTATATCAGAGACCTCTGGCAGGAGGACTGGAATACACAGACGGATTGCAAACTTTTCCAGATCTGTCCAAATCTAAAAGAGTTCCTCTCATCTACCTCTGGTGGTCGCAAGGAGAAACGGTTTTATGCTGGCTGCACACTGGCCATTTGTATTTTACTCATGCATATATTTTAAAGAGTGAAGAAGCTCCGTGGTGCATTCCATGTCATGTATCACTCACAATGAAACATATTCTTTTAGAGTGTTGGGACTTGCATGATGTGAGACAAAAACATTTTACAGCAGATTCCATGAAAACCTTGTTCAGAGAAATTCCACCCGATGTGATCTCTGAATTTTTTCAATTGAACTGAGAGTTTACAGTGGAAAGATTTTTAGCAAAATTTGGGATGTGCTTTTAGAAGACGTATTTTAAAGAGTTGTGTGAATGAATAACTTGTGAGTTGATTTCAACGCCGTGACAGCCCTCATATGGCTCTTTGCGGTCGGCTGGGCTATAATAGCATTACGCTACCTTAGCTCTCTCTCTCTATCTCTCTCCGATTCTGTCTGTTTGTCTGCCTGCCTGCCTGCCTGCCTGTCTCTCTCTCTCTCTCTGTCTCTGTCTCTGTCTCTCCCTTGCTCTCTCGCTCAGGAGAGTCTATGCAGCTTTCTGTATAGACCTCTGAGTGTGTATGTGGGTACAGAGAGAGAGAGAGAGAGAGAGAGAGAGAGAGAGAGAGAGAGAGAGAGAGAAGGCTGATATCTCTTCTCTCTATTTTTATCGATTTTCCCTTCATTTATTTTATTTTTCTACACTGAGTAACATAACATGTGTACTATGTATAATACTTTTGTGGTTGTTGCTTTAAGTTCCTTTGTGTTCATCACTTTTTACTTTTTAATTCACAAATGCCACCATATACGATTGGCTACCTCCACGGAGGTATGCTATTTTCTTGTTCTTTATTGTTTTTGAGGTTGTTGTGATGCGTTAGGACCAGCTGTCTGGAATACACTTCCCATCAGTGTCAGACACCTACCTTCACCCTCTTCTTTCAAATCTGCCGTAAAAACAAATTCCGTTCATCAGTCGTAACTGTTACAGCAGACTAGAGTGTCTTAAATAATATTCAACAAAAATATTCAGTGAACTATAAGGAAATATGACTGACTTAGTCTTGTGGAGAGCACGCATCGGACTTTTTCGTGGTGCAATGCCTAGTGTGAAATCTGGGTCGCGGCGCCATTGTTCAAGTGAGTGCACGGTAGAGGTGACACTGTGTGACATTATCACGCTATGTGTTGCATTCTGTTTGGCGGTGGCTGTACTGCATGGCATCGTGAACATCTTTCGGGCTGTTTTCACTTCGAAAGATGCATTTGTGGCTGTGGAGGGGGGGGGAACCTGAGAGGAACAGTGTCAGATGACAGTGTTTGCAGCTGTCATGCCAGTCACATGACCCAACACCTTGCGTTCCCGTTTGTACCCGTCCTTTTTTTTATCCTGTATGCTGCCAATGCTGTGTTGTGTGTGAGACGTCTTCTCCTTAGTGGAGACATCGAGGTGAACCCAGGCCCCAGTCACCGTCATCTAGAAGAGGAATCCCTTCATTCTGCCGTGTTAGTGGACGAGAGCGGATCCATATCAGCGAGTGTGGCAAATGAAATTCTGACAGCAATACGTCAACAAAGTCAAGAACACAGGGAACAAAATGCTGCCGTTAGAGGAGACCTTAGTGAAATTAAGTGCGAACTGGAAAAGGTAAAACAAGAATGCAAAGAAATCAGTCAGAGATGTGATGACTTAGAAAGAGAGGACTAGAAATTAGCAGAGACAGTGTCATCCTTATCATTGCAAATGAACAATCTGACCAAGGATATATCCAATACGAAAATCGAAACCGAAAAAAGTTTGAGACTGTCGAGGATCTGAGGGAGGAGATGAAACATATGACTGTTGAAATTGACCGGTTGGAGGAGTTTTCACGAAGAGACAACCTCAGGTTTTTTGGTATTCTTCAAGTCAATGAGAGCGAAAATTACCACACGTGTGCCAGAGCAGTGGCCTCAGCCTTAAACAGTGCGGGGGGTAGCAAGCAGTGGAACGAAGAGGACATTGTGCGTGCACATCGTGTAGGGCCGGCTAAAGCGGGAGAACCTAGACCCATGATCGCCAAGTTCCGAAACTGGACTGATAAAATGACTGTGCTGACGGACAGGGAGTTCAGGGGGAGGCTGGAGAAGAGAGGAGTGCGTGTAGCCAACGACCTGACACCACGACAAGCAGGCATCGTGGCACAAGCCAGGAAGGACGGCATGTCAGCCTACTTCTCCAAGGGGAGGCTGACCGTCGGCCCTACAAGACCCGACTCGAGGACGTACGCCGAGATGACAGCAGGGGCAATGCCATCAACGACAGCAGGCGAGACAACAGCTGTAGCGATGCCAGGTGCAACGCCGGGTGCGACGGTGACACGATCGACTAGGAGTGACACGCCCCCCTGACAACAACCAACGCGCTGTGCGAACCAGAAGTTACACGCTTGAAGGGGATTCCTCTAGCCTTGAGCACGTGACTCCGACATCCAACCAGCGACCACTCCACGCTTGACTGGTGACAGGATTGGCAAGGACAGGGACTGTCAGATACGTGACGCACGTGCAGCAAAGGGTGGGCCAAGCAGAGAACGACACCAAACCGCTTTACACAACTACATGAGTGGCAGTGACAGTAAACAGAAGGGAGGGAGTGTGAGAAAGACACGCTCAAGCAATGATAAACAACACGAGGCAGACCGCCGGTCACTGATTTTGAACTTTTTAAATTACATTGTGGAAAATTTGTATACTAAATTAAATTATGTCTCTTTTGTTAAATACATCTATTCTTTTGATTTTGTATGTTTAACAGAAACCTTCACTGACAATCGTTTTGATTTTGGTAGTATATTTCAAGATTATATCAAATTGCACACACCTGCCCAAAAATTGTCTGTTCATGGTAGAAATTCAGGTGGAATTCTTTTTCTGGTGAAAAAGTGCTTTGCAGAGTTTATAGAAGAAATAAAACTCGAATGTGACAATGTCATTGCTATTAAAATTAAAAAGGGTTTGCTAAATGATGATAAAGATGTAGTCATTGTTGCATGCTATATTGTACCTGAGGGGGGGGGGGGGGGGAGAGCCTATAATAATTTAGAGTCAAAAAATGGCATACATATACTTGAAGAAAATTTGCTACCATGTATAGAACAGGATGAGGTGTATCTGATGGTGTGCGGTCATTTGAATGCGAGAACGGGATCTGAACAAGCGCGAATGGAAAACATGATGAACTTTGTGCACAGTGATGACACTGATGATGATGAGAAAGAGACTGGCTGGCGTGTGTCAAAGGATCTTGTTGTAAATAACTTTGGTAGATCACTGTTGGATTTTTGCTTCTTAATTGATTTGAGTATTGTTAATGGATCTTGTATCAATGATTTGAATGGTGAATTTACATTTGTGTCTCCCCAGGGAAGTAGTGTCATTGACTATTTTATAGTCTCAAATGAGCTGTTAGACAAGTGCAGTTTAAGACTTGGTGAGAGGCTATATTCCTGGCATCTGCCAGTTGAACTGTCTTGGAGAAAATGTATGTATGAAGATAGTGTTCCACAGCTGCCACAGTGTGAACATAAAGAAGAAAAAACAGTATGGTCTGACGAGCACAGCGGAATATGTAAAGAAGAGCTAGAGTCTGATGAATTTAAAGAGTGTTTAAACACAGCACAACGACATCTCGCTACTGATGTTAACAGAGCCATAGAATGTTTAGTAAATGCAATGTATGCGGCTGCAGCATGTATGGTTAGGAGAGTTGGGAGGAATTAAAAAAAAAAAATTAACGACTGGTTTGACATTGAGTGTGAACAAAAGAGCTAGATCACCTCAATATAAAGCATTGCAGAAAGATGCCTATGTAAAAGAAAGAAAATAATATTCTAAGATGAAAAGAGAGAAGAAGAGAGAGTATGATGAAGCTAGAATTAGAAAGCTCAAAGAGTCAATCAAGGATCCGAAACTTGGTCAACAATAAGAGCTATTAATAGAAAAATGATGGTTTTTAATGACATAAGCCATCAACAGTGGTATGATCATTTCTTCAATGTCTTCAATAGCTTCGAAAGTACATCAGTACATGAAACTGTTGAACATGAAGAACTAGAGGAGGGAGAAAACGAAGAGGCATTGTTTCAGGATCCAATTACTAAACAAGAAGTAGCTGATGCAATAAAAAAAATCTGAAAAGTGACAAAAGTGCGGGTACAGACAAAATTATAGGTGAAATATTTAAACATTCAAATATGAAAATGGTGGACTTTCTAGTCAAATTGTTTAACATTATTTTTGATAGTGGAATGTTCCCCCAAGAATGGTGCAAGTCTATAATAATACCAATTCATAAAAAGGGTGACGCAAATAACCCGGATAATTGTAGAGGAGTAGCTTTAACTAACGTTTAAGTAAAATCTATACAAGCATTTTAAATAAAAGATTAACTAAAATAATGGGCAGAAAGGGAAGCAATAATTACAGAAGAACAAACAGGTTTTAGGAAAGGCTACAGCATGATAGACCACATTTTCACTTTATATGCGCTTGTTCAGAAGTACCTACTCCAAAATGCTAAATTATATGTCGCTTTTGTTGACGTTAAGAAAGCTTTTGACTCTGTAAACAGGAAAATCCTCTGGAATATTTTGAGAAAAATTGGCATTAAAAGGAAAATGTATAAGGCTCTTAGAGGAGTGTATGTCTCAGTAGTGGCTTTTGTGCGTGATAAAGGTGAATATTCAGATAATTTCAATTGTCCTCGTGGTGTTAAGCAGGGATGCCTACTAAGCCCTCAGCTATTCTCATTCTTTATAAACGAATTAGCGATAGAAATCAACAAAAACGGCAGGCACTGTATTCAAATGATACCAGGTACAGTTGAAATATTCCTGATGCTGTTTGCAGATGATGTCATTTTACTTCCTGTCACCGATCGGCGGTACTAAACTAGTACGTCCACGTGTTTAAGAGTGGTGTGGATTCAAGATATAGAGCGTGCATGTATGCGTGCATGTATGTGTGCTTGGGTGTGTGTGTGTGTGTGTGTGTGTGTGTGTGTGTGTGTGTGTGTGTGTGTGTGCGTGCACGCGTGTGCGCGCGGGGTAAGACTGGGGTTTAGTTAGCTGGGGTTAGGCTAAGTTTCTCGGGGTTAAGTAGAAAGGGTAGGCTAGGTAGGGGGGCTGGGGAAATAGGACATACAATATTCTTTCATTCCGGTCTTCACTTATTGAAGGAGTGGAAGCGGGTGGTTGGTTTCGTTCCCGACTGTTACCCTTTTGTTACTTTGGTTCTACACCAGAGAAGGCGGGGCAGGATTTCGGCTGTTGTTGTGTTGTCAAGTCTGTGAGTTGTTGTGGTAAATTGTCGTGTTGTTGCACGAGCAACAACTAGTCCGTTGGTCAGGCGTGTCAGCTCTGCGGAGGGATACACTGCTCTGACCAATCGTTGTTTTGTGTGGTGAGTAGAATTCGCTTGATTCCGACCAGGGCGGAATGTGTTGGGGTAGCTTCACTTCGGTCCCTGGTGTTCGTCGGAGTGGACGTACTCCTTGTAGGTGCGGCGGCAGCGCCGTTAGTTTTGAAGAGTGACTTCGAGTCATAGTTAGTGCCAGGTCCTCGTCGGGGTTGGGTGCCCTTGGCCTGTGCTGAGTCGGTGTCGTCCTTGTTGGCAGCCACTTCAGCCAGTTGCAGAACTGGTGTGGTTGAACGTCTGTCTGTCCAGTTGTGTCAGCAGGTATCCTGCTCCGTCCTGAGGCTGGGGCCAGATCACCGCAGTCTACTGCCGCGTGCCGGCAGGTGAGCGGCGCTTTCCAGGGCCTGCTGTTTTCCCGGGAGAGGGAGACCACCCAGGCCGTCTGCCTTCTGTGGGGCAGCTCTCCTCCGGCTACCGGTGCTCTTCCGGGAGTTCTCCGGCACTGGTTCCTCGTCCCTGTTTAGGCGTCCCGTGAGAGGGCGCTGCACCAGGCCTTTTTCACCCTTGGTGTCCGGCGGGGCCTTCAGAGGAGGAGGCGTCCTACGAGCCCCGGACCCGTCGAGAGGGCGTCTGGTGTGTGTGCGTTGGGTGTCGTGCCCATCGCGGGGAGGAGTCAGACTGCGGGAGGCCACGGTCAGCGCCGGGGTGCAGAGTCTTCGGGGAGGGTGTCGGCCCGCGGAGGAGCCACGGACAGCGCCAGGGTGCAGAGTCTTCCGGGGAGGTGTCAGCCTGTGAGGGGCCACGTACAGTGCCGAGGACTGGAGTTTTCCGGGCCGGGATGGGTTGTCCCATGTTTGTGATAGAAGGGGTGTAGCGTTAGGCAGTAGGGTTAGGGGTGTTAGCTACTGCCTCCTTTTAGGACGTAGTGGCCAGCACAGTGTAGGGTACTGGTCGTTGCCTCCCTTAGGGACGCAGCGATCAGTGCAGTAGTGGTCCCGGGTGAAAAGAGAAGGGTGAGTCCTGGGGAGAGGTGTGGGTGGTAGCAGTAGTTAAGAGATTAGAGTCCCTTTGGTAAATCCTTGTCCCTAGTAGTCACCACGTGTGCGGGCTATCGCTGTGTCCCCAGGTCACAGTGATATACCGCAACTGGTGTTTTAGGTTAGGTTAGGGTGTTCCAGGTCATTATAGTAGAGTAGGGTGAGTCAGCGGGAATTGGATACTTGTGTGCAGTTGTGGATGTGCGTGAGTGGTGGCGCCATGGAGTGTGTGTGAAATAAAGAAGCGTGCGTGATTGTAAAACTGTTAGTGTGCTGTGTTGTCTGACCTAGTGTGTGATAGGCGTGGGTAAGGGTGGTAGGGCCGTCCGGCTTAGCGACCGTGACACTTTGGTGGAGATGCGGGGTACCATAAGGGGTTCTGGGTAGGTGATAGGTAGCTAGGAGGGAGGTAAGGGGGTTGTTGTGTCCGGTGTGTACGTTGTGTGAAATGTAAGTGGGTGGTTGGTGGGAGCGTACCAGTACCCTGGGAGGTGGTACGTAGTGTCCCTGTTCACTTCAGGCAGGTCTCCATTGGCATTGGGCAGGGCACTTGTGTTGGTGTGATTGGGTTGGCGCTACCGAGTGAGTGAGGTATGAATGGTCAATAAACATTGAGTGGTTGTTGGAAGTGTGAGTGATTACACCGTACAGTGTAGGTGAGGTGCCGGAGGGTACCAGGTGTCTTTTGTGTCCCTTACATGTGGTATACCCCAGTGAGTAGGTAGAGTGGTACCCAGCCCGTGACTGTGCACGCTGTGTGCTCGGATATCCTGTGGGGATTAAGGGCAGAGTAAGCCCAGGTGACTGTGTGTGGGAAGCACGAGGGTGCGCAGGGTTGTGACACTAAGGTGTGCTGGGAGTGCATATGGACTTGTGGGGTGCAAGTGCACTGTGATCGTGTGGGTGCGGCCTGCCAGAGACAGTGAGGCCTGTGACTGTGGGTAACTGGTGCGCATGCACAGTGGACGGTGGACACACGGTGTCACGTGGTTCAGTCAGTGACCAGACAGTGCATTGGTAGTATTATATGGGTTGGAGCCCATAGGGGTATATGTATGAGGTACACAAGTGTGGGTGGAGTTATGCTTGGTGCGTGACTCATTGAGAGTATTGTGTACTTGTGCTGAGTTGCTTCAGGGCTAGCGCGTAGTCAGGAACCTCCAGTTGCGCTCAGATCGCATACTGTCCCTTGTTAGCTCTGTGGTGGTAGGGGTTATCCTATGTCTAAACACACCCGAGCCCATCCGCAGTACGACCCCGATAGTGTCATGGATCCACAGGCCCCTACGGCGGATACCAAACCTAAGGTTAGTGACCAGGATGCGGGGGTGGATCAAGAACAGGGGACGGGGGCTTATGCAAAGTTTGCCAAGTTGGGAGCGGCGATGGGTTTAGCTGGGGGAGACCTTGCCAAGTTCGTCACAGACTCAGTACGTAATGAGGATGAGAAGACGGCGAGAGAAGTAGAATTGGAGCTCCGGATGGAGGAGAAAGTGAGGCAGAAGATGAAGGATGAAGAGGAGAAAGTGAGGCAGAAGTTGAAGGATGAGAGGGAGCTAGAGATGAAGCAGAGGGAGCTAGAGATGCAGCAGAGGAAGATAGAAGAGGAGAAAGCTGATAGGCAGAGGGAGCTAGAAATGAAGCAGAAGAAGATCGAAGAGGAGAAGGGAAGGTTAAAGCAGAAGGATGAAGAGGAGAAAGCTGCTAAGCAAAGGGAACTAGAGATGAAGCAGAAGAAGATCGAAGATGAGAAAGCAGCGAGACAGATGGAATTGGAACTGCAGAGGAAGAAGATGGAGGAAGAAACGGCGATAAGGGAAATAGAAGCTCAGACACGGCAAGCCAAGTTAGAGGCAAGGGAGCGAGAGATACTGATACAGGAGAGGCAGGCCTTAGATGAAGCAGCGCATAGGAAACGTTTGATTGAGGTGGAGGAAACGAAGCATGTCCACCTTGAGCCGTTGGGAGAGAACGACGACGTGGACGCTTTCATCGCCCAATTTGAGCGTGTAGCCCAGATGTGCAAGTGGAGCAAGACCTCATGGCCCACACGTCTGATGTCTCTGCTGAGAGGAAAGGCTAGAGAAGCGGTGATGCGGTTAAGTGCGGATGAGTTAGGCGACTATGATCAGATAAAGAGCGCCCTGTTAAGCCACTTTAGGCTAGATGCTGAGGCCTACCGAGAAAAGTTCAGGAGCATCAAGAAGGACGCTGCTGAGACTTTTGGCCAGATGCTGGGAAGGATGAAGCGGTGGTTTTCCCTCTGGTGTGCGGCAGCGGGCAAGGATGAGAGTGTGGCAGAGGACGTAAAGGATCTGCTGTTCCAAGAACAGTTTTATCAGCTATTGTCTCCAGAGTTCACAATTGAGGTGCGGAAGACATGCCCGAAAACTGTGGAACAGCTTGCAACAGAAGCTACTGTTTTGGCAGAGGCCAAAAGACTGGGGAGGAAGGCGAGACAAGACCGAACAGTTAACCAGCCCAACCTGGGTAATACACGTGAAACAGCAGGGAGCCAGCCCGCAGGGAGGTCCCAACAAAGTGATGGTGCACTACAGCAGCTGAACAGGAGATCAGAAGGGCCTAGATCGACCATAGTTTGTTTCAACTGCAAGAAGCCAGGCCACATCGCTAAGAAATGCCCTGAGCCCCATTCTGTTGGAGCTGTTCATTGTTGTGACCAGCCCCAAGCTCGAGTAGTCCCTACGTTGTGTCGCCCATGCGCTGAGCAGCGGTACGAGCCTGCGTGCATTGTAGAAGTTAACGGGTCTCCGGCCAATGGATTACGGGACACTGGTGCCGGACACACCGTAGTGGCCAAGTGGTTAGTACCGGCAGATGCGTACACAGGAGAGACAGTCCCAGTAGTGTTGGCTGAATCCAGATGTAGGTCTGTGTTGCCTGTGGCGGTAGTAGAGTTGAAGTCACCATTCATCGCAGGGAAGTTGGAGGTTTTGGTCATGAATAGCCCTGTGCAGGAAGTCCTGATCGGAAACTTCGCAAAGAGAGTAGGAGATCCCGGTTGGACACGTGTGCCTGTATACGCAGACCCGGCGCTGGTAGGGGCAGTGCAGACACGCGCGCAGAGAGCCAGGGAGCAGCAAGAACCTGTACCACTGCCCGTCGAGGAATGCATTCTGAACACCTCTACCCAGCAGTTAATTCAGATGCAGGACCAGGATGAAACCCTGAGGAAGGCTCGGAGTGCGTGTGAAGCAGGGACGCACTTCCACACCAAGTTTGGACGAGTCGAGTACGCTCGGAAGTCTGGTGTACTGGTCAGGCGGTTTGAGGGTCCCAAGGACGTAGCGAGTCAGATCTGCGTCCCAGCTGAACTACGGACCACGGTGATGAAGCTAGGCCACGACGTACCCATGTCTGGTCACTTAGGTACCACACGAACCAAGGAGCGAGTTGGTCGCCATTTTTATTGGCCAGGCATGCATGCTGACATTCGTCGGTACTGCCAGTCATGCTTCCAGTGTCAGCGTACTGTGGACAAGGGAAGAGTCTCAAGAGTTCCCCTCGTGAAGATGCCACTGATGCGTGAGCCGTTCGAGCGGGTTGGGATGGACATCATTGGTCCCATCGTTCCAGCATCCCAGAATGGGTACAGATACGTGTTGGTGATGGTCGACTTTGCGACAAGATATCCGGAAGCAGTCCCTCTTCGCCAGATCACGAGTGAGTCGGTGGCAGAGGCAGCGTTCAACATGTGGACACGAACGGGAGTCCCTGGGTCGGTACTGACTGACAGAGGAACCCAGTTTACTGGTCAGATCATGCAGGAGGTCTACCGACTATTAGCCATTCGGGGTCTGACTACCACACCATACCATGCGCAGTGCAATGGATTGGTGGAACGCTTCAACGGTACTCTGAAGCGGATGCTGCACAGACTATGTCAGGAGAAACCAGGTGATTGGGATCGGTGGATACCAGCACTGCTGTTTGCGTACCGAGAGGTCCCACAAGAGAGTACCGGTTTTTCGCCTTTTGAGCTGCTATATGGACGCCAGGTGCGCGGGCCGATGCAGATATTGAGAGATCTGTGGTTACAACCGGAAAGGCAAGAGCTCCGTACAGCGGCAGAATACGTCGTCAACTTGAGGAACAAGATAGCTGAGTCATGCGAGCTGGCAAGGGAGAACTTGGCAAGGGCAGCGTATAGGTACAAGCGACATTTTGACTTGAGGGCGAAACCCAGGAAGATAGCTGTGGGGTCCAGAGTACTAGTACTTCGGCCGACCAAGCAGAACAAATTGGAACTGGCATGGAGGGGTCCCTATACAGTACTAGAAAGAGTGGGTGAAGCAGATTACCGCATAGCAGTAGGGGGAAAGACGAAGATTTTCCACGCAAACCTACTAAAGTCGTTCATTGAGCGCGCTGCAGATCCAACAGCCTCGGTAGCTGCGGTTGTTGTGCCGGAGGAGCCTGAAGAGGAAACAGTAACTCCCTTGATGAGCAAGGACATTCCTACCATTCCCTTGGAGGCCACAGAAGGGCCCAAAGAGGTGGTAGTACTTGCTGAAGACCAGCACTTTACCAGGAAGTTGCACGAGTTAGTGGCCGAGTTCAAGGAGGTACTGACTGATGTGCCCTCCTGCACAAACCTAGAAACGTGCAGCATCAAGTTGACGTCAGACATCCCTATCAGGTCGAAGCCATACCCAGTGCCTTTTGCGCAACGAGAGACGGTTAGGGAGGAGGTCAAAGCCATGATCAGGATGGATGCGATTGAACCATCGACGTCGCCATACTGCTCACCCATCGTACTAGTTAAGAAGAAGGATGGGAAGATCAGGTTTTGTGTGGATTTCAGGAGATTGAATCGCATCGTACAGTTCGATGCTGAACCCATGCCGGATATCGAATACCTGTTCGCCAAGCTTGGAGAGAAGAAGGTGTTCAGCAAGATCGACCTCGCTAAGGGGTATTGGCAGATCCCGATGAGTAGAGAGGACCGCGCGAAGACTGCTTTTGCTACACCGGAAGGACAATTCCAGTGGAAGGTTATGCCATTTGGACTGTGTACCTCAGGGGCAGTGTTCACGCGCATGATGAGAAAGTTATTGCAGCCACTTGAGAGCCCAGATGTCGATAATTTCATTGATGACATCCTGGTGGCCACAATTGATCAGGACAGCCATATTGAGGTTCTCAGGCGTGTGTTCCAGAGACTGAAGGAATGCTCTTTGTCAGCCCGACCTTCAAAGTGTGAGCTGGGAGGAAGGGAAATCACCTACTTAGGGCACAGGATAGGTGCAGGGAAAATATGGCCTGAGCAGGATAAAATGACCCGCATTATGGATGCGCCTAGGCCTGAGACCAAACGGCAGGTGCGGGGATTCCTGGGACTAGTGGGGTACTACAGGAAATTTGTGCCCCGGTTTGCTGACATTGCCAAGCCCCTTACTGATCTCACTAAGGGAACAACCAGGCAGGTGAAATGGGACGACGAGTGCGAACGTGCGTTCCAAGCTCTGAAGCAGCACTTCTGCCAACCTCCCGTCTGTAATTTGCCGGTACCAGGTTTGACATTTGTGCTCCAGACTGACGCATCAGAAATGGGAGTGGGAGCTATACTGTGTCAGCAGTACCCTGAAGAGATGCGCCCTGTAGCATGTGCCAGTAGAAAATTAAGCCCTGCAGAGCAGAATTACCGTATAGTAGAGAAGGAGTGTCTGGCAGTGGTGTGGGGAATACAAAAGTTCCAGGTGTATTTGTATGGGACTCCCTTTATTGTCCAGACAGATCATTCCCCACTCCAATACTTGGAAAAGATGAAGTCTGCTAGTGGGAGGATCACAAGGTGGGCACTGCAGCTGCAGCCATTTCAGTTTACGGTGCAGGCAGTGTCTGGAAAGGACAATGTGGCGGCAGACTTCTTGAGTCGCTTGCCGTAGAGGAAAAGAGAGAGAGAGAGAGAGAGAGAGAGAGAGAGAGAGGAGAGAGAGAGAGAGAGAGAGAGAGAGAGAGAGCCTGTAAGTTCCATTAACTTGTGTCGTGGGAGGTTGTCATTGTCGAAGCTGTGCATGTGTTATTATCTTTGGAAGAGAATGACGTAGCAAAGTGTTACTGAGGGTGTGGTATTTGTAGTACGTGTTACACAGCAGTTGTGCGTAATCAGAGCACCCTCAGTTATGAAATTTATATGTAGTGCGTAGTATAACGGCTGCCTGTAAGTGCCTGCGTTAAGGTCGTGTGAAGCAGCGTTAGACCAGGTTGATTAATGTAACCTGTGGTTGTTGATGTATTTAAAGGTTGATGTTGTTGGGATGGAAGTTTTGGAGTGCATCAAAAGTAACAGTAGGACAGAATGAGTGATGGGGAATTGAATTGTTATAGGTAGAGTGTGGTTGAAACGCCGATCGAGTGAGAAGTTGTTGTTGGTTTTAACCTGTAGTTAAAACTTAGGCAGGGGGTGTGTCACCGATCGGCGGTACTAAACTAGTACGTCCACGTGTTTAAGAGTGGTGTGGATTCAAGATATAGAGCGTGCATGTATGCGTGCATGTATGTGTGCTTGGGTGTGTGTGTGTGTGTGTGTGTGTGTGTGTGTGTGTGTGTGTGTGTGTGTGCGTGCACGCGTGTGCGCGCGGGGTAAGACTGGGGTTTAGTTAGCTGGGGTTAGGCTAAGTTTCTCGGGGTTAAGTAGAAAGGGTAGGCTAGGTAGGGGGGCTGGGGAAATAGGACATACAATATTCTTTCATTCCGGTCTTCACTTATTGAAGGAGTGGAAGCGGGTGGTTGGTTTCGTTCCCGACTGTTACCCTTTTGTTACTTTGGTTCTACACCAGAGAAGGCGGGGCAGGATTTCGGCTGTTGTTGTGTTGTCAAGTCTGTGAGTTGTTGTGGTAAATTGTCGTGTTGTTGCACGAGCAACAACTAGTCCGTTGGTCAGGCGTGTCAGCTCTGCGGAGGGATACACTGCTCTGACCAATCGTTGTTTTGTGTGGTGAGTAGAATTCGCTTGATTCCGACCAGGGCGGAATGTGTTGGGGTAGCTTCACTTCGGTCCCTGGTGTTCGTCGGAGTGGACGTACTCCTTGTAGGTGCGGCGGCAGCGCCGTTAGTTTTGAAGAGTGACTTCGAGTCATAGTTAGTGCCAGGTCCTCGTCGGGGTTGGGTGCCCTTGGCCTGTGCTGAGTCGGTGTCGTCCTTGTTGGCAGCCACTTCAGCCAGTTGCAGAACTGGTGTGGTTGAACGTCTGTCTGTCCAGTTGTGTCAGCAGGTATCCTGCTCCGTCCTGAGGCTGGGGCCAGATCACCGCAGTCTACTGCCGCGTGCCGGCAGGTGAGCGGCGCTTTCCAGGGCCTGCTGTTTTCCCGGGAGAGGGAGACCACCCAGGCCGTCTGCCTTCTGTGGGGCAGCTCTCCTCCGGCTACCGGTGCTCTTCCGGGAGTTCTCCGGCACTGGTTCCTCGTCCCTGTTTAGGCGTCCCGTGAGAGGGCGCTGCACCAGGCCTTTTTCACCCTTGGTGTCCGGCGGGGCCTTCAGAGGAGGAGGCGTCCTACGAGCCCCGGACCCGTCGAGAGGGCGTCTGGTGTGTGTGCGTTGGGTGTCGTGCCCATCGCGGGGAGGAGTCAGACTGCGGGAGGCCACGGTCAGCGCCGGGGTGCAGAGTCTTCGGGGAGGGTGTCGGCCCGCGGAGGAGCCACGGACAGCGCCGGGGTGCAGAGTCTTCCGGGGAGGTGTCAGCCTGTGAGGGGCCACGTACAGTGCCGAGGACTGGAGTTTTCCGGGCCGGGATGGGTTGTCCCATGTTTGTGATAGAAGGGGTGTAGCGTTAGGCAGTAGGGTTAGGGGTGTTAGCTACTGCCTCCTTTTAGGACGTAGTGGCCAGCACAGTGTAGGGTACTGGTCGTTGCCTCCCTTAGGGACGCAGCGATCAGTGCAGTAGTGGTCCCGGGTGAAAAGAGAAGGGTGAGTCCTGGGAGAGGTGTGGGTGGTAGCAGTAGTTAAGAGATTAGAGTCCCTTTGGTAAATCCTTGTCCCTAGTATAGTCACCACGTGTGCGGGCTATCGCTGTGTCCCCAGGTCACAGTGATATACCGCAACTGGTGTTTTAGGTTAGGTTAGGGTGTTCCAGGTCATTATAGTAGAGTAGGGTGAGTCAGCGGGAATTGGATACTTGTGTGCAGTTGTGGATGTGCGTGAGTGGTGGCGCCATGGAGTGTGTGTGAAATAAAGAAGCGTGCGTGATTGTAAAACTGTTAGTGTGCTGTGTTGTCTGACCTAGTGTGTGATAGGCGTGGGTAAGGGTGGTAGGGCCGTCCGGCTTAGCGACCGTGACACTTCCTGATACCACGGTTGGTTTACAGAACCAGTTGACCACTCTCAAAGAGGAAGCAGACCAATTACAATTAACTGTTAACCTAGATAAAACAAACATTATGGTCTTTAGATGGGGGGTCATCTTTCCAGACATGAAAAATGGTGGTACGGTAGTGCAGAAGTAAGAGTGACAAATAGTTACAAATATCTTGGACTAACATTCGCAACTAAGCTAAGTCTTAATGCGGGACTGACAGAAGTGTGTAGAAAAGGGAAAAAAGGTGTGATTGAAATTCTCAAGTCATTAAGAATTCCATTGAACCATCAATATTTTGGAAACTTTTTGACACTCAGATTACATCCATATTAACGTATGCAGCGGAAGTGTGGGGTACTCTTGACATCAACCAAATTGAAAAGGTACACACATTTGCAATTGAGCGTTTCATAAATGTCCCATTACATTTTTCTAACAAAATGGTTTATGCAGAGTCGGGGAGATATCCCTTATATATACACACTTATTTAAATGTATTATTAAATATTGGCTAAAACTTTTGAAATTACCACAAACAAGACTGTGTAAACAGGCATACAAAATGTTATCACAACAACATGGGAATGGAAAGTTTAACTGGGTGTCCACAGTAAAGAAACTGTTGACAGAAAACGCGTTTGGTACCGTTTGGTTAAGTCAAGAAGTAGGGAACGATAAGCTGTTCATTTCTGAATTGAAAGATAGACTGGTGTGTATGTTTCAACAAAACTGGCATTCTAATATGAAAGGAAATGATAAATATGAAATGTTCCTTTCATTTAACAGTAACCTGCAAGCTGAAAAGTACCTATCAGTAGTAACAGACAGATGGCATAGAACTGTACTTGCACGTTTTCGAACCAGAACTTTGGGTCTACATGCAAACAAAATATGGTTCATGCCTGGCACAACAGCAATTGATAATTGTCCAGTATGTAAGTTAAATGGCAATGAAGACGAGTGTCACTTCTTATTCCACTGCGAAGCTTACAGACAAATCCGCGAAAAATGTAGCTTGTTTCAGCTGCCTGCTGTAAACAGCTACAATCTAGCGCGTGTGCTGACACTGGAAAATGAACTGTCAATCAAATCTCTAGCAAAATACATTGCCGAAGCATGTAAAGTTAGGAAAAACACGCTGACTTGATTAACTATTTAGTAAACGCTTTCCTTATTCAGTGCCCAGCGGTCATTGGTTATCAGATTATGAATGTAACTTACTTGAATGTACATGCGTTTGTGGGTGTATGTGTATGTGTGTATATGTATGCATATGAATATGTGCGTATGCACTTGTATACATGTGTGTATGTATGCATGTATATATATATATATATATATATATATATATATATATATATATATATGTATGTATGTATGTATGTGTGTGTGTGTGTGTGTGTGTGTGTGTATGTGTGTGTGTGTGTGTGTGTGTGTGTGTGTGTGTGTGTGTGTGTGTGTGTAGTTATTCTTTGTATTTGTCAAGATGGGCAGGTCTGAAATTGATGTGAAAGTATATCTACATATATACAATGTTCATAGTTGTGTTAAAGTTAGTCGCTATACATGTCTTAGATCTTTTTCCTGGGTGAATACGCCCCCATGTCATGATGGCTGTACTGCTATTGACATTAAAATATCAATGAGTCTCTCTCTCCCCCTCTCTCTCTCTCTCCCTGTCTCTCCCCCTCTCTCTCCCTCTCTCTCTCTCTCTCCCCCCCTCTCTCTCTCTCTCTCTCTCTCTCTCTCTCTCTCCCCCTCTCTCTCCAGCACCTAGCCACACACGACAAACAGACCCTCGATACAATGATGGTGTGCAGGCATGGGCTGTGGTAACTCGACCAAGACAGCGTGTCTGGACTTCACGGACGACTACCTGGACTGGTCAGAGCGGGGCCTCGGCCGTCCCCTGCTGGCCATGGTCCTGCAGGGTCCCATCTTCTTCACCGCCACCCTCCTCCTGGAGTACGGCCTCTTCCGCCGCCTGAAGGAATGCCTCTTTTGCTGCACACGACGGGCCAGGTATCTGCCACATGTCTGTCTTTTTGGCTGGCTGGCTGGCTGACTGTGTCTGTCTCTCTGACTGTTTGACTGTCTGTCTGTCTCTTCCTCAGTCTGACTGTCTGTCTCTTCCTCAGTCTGTTCGACTGTCTGTCTGTCTCTTCCTCAATCTGACTGTTTCTTCCCCAGTCTGTTTGACTGTCTGTCTGTCTCTACCTCAGTCTGTTTGACTGTCTGTCTGTCTCTTCCTCAGTTTGTTTGACTGACTGTCTGTCTCTTCCTCAGTCTGTTTGACTGTCTGTCTGTCTCTTCCTCAGTTTGTTTGACTGACTGTCTGTCTCTTCCTCAGTCTGTTTGACTGTCTGTCTGCCTCGTCCTCAGTCTGTTCAACTGTCTGTCTGTTCTTCCTCAGTCTGTTTGACTGTCTGCCTGTCTCTTCCTCAGTCTGTTTGACTGTCTGTCTCTTCCTCAGTCTGTCTGTGTGACTAACTGGTTGGCTGACTGTCTGTCTGTTGGTCTGTCTGTCTGTTGGTCTGTCTGTCTGTCTATCTGGCTGACTGTGTGTCTGTCACGGCAGAATAATGTGATTATTAATATTTGGTAACCCAAAGATATAGAGCGGATCGTCTAAATATTTGTCCCGTGTTTTATTCTGTTATTGCCTCGCTGTGTTCAGGATTATATCTTAGTATGTTGGGTGTAGTACAAGAAGTACGGATGTTGATAGCGACGTAATTTGTATGATAACACGTCACTTAACTACAGGATAGTAACGACGCTATGGCGAGAGTTACAAGCTAGGCTTGTTGATCTGCTGTTTTTATGATCTGTCTCTCAGAGCTGGGGTCCCTAAATTATTGATGCCAGGCATCTGAGGGACAGTGTTCTGTGTTCCTGTGGATTTCTACAGCTGCCTGAAGAGGTGGTGATCCTAGAGGAGTGTTCGTCCGGTTTGCCTCCCACGTCTGTGGCGCCGTTTGGAGAAATGGCTGACGTGACCGTGAGGCTATTGTATCCTGCAAATTGTTCGTCTGAGGGACGGTGTTCTGTGTCTCCTTGTTCCTGTGGATATTTACAACGGCCTGTAGAAGTGATTCTTCCAGTGGAATGTTCGTCCAGTTTGCTTCTTACGTCTGTAACCTGTAAATAGTTCAACTTCCCTGAAACACATTTTCACCCAGCCTCCACTAGTTGCCTACAAACGTGACACCAACCTCAGAGATCTTCTTGTGCATTCAAAATTGTCCACAAACACAGTCTCACCACCTGGCAATTCTCCATGCAAGCAACCCAAATGCAAAACCTGTCCTCACCTAAACTCTTCTACAACCATCTGTGGCCCCTCAGGCAAAATTTCCATACGCAACCCTTTCACTTGTCAGTCCCGCAATGTAGTTTACATTCTTTCTTGCTCCTTCTGTGGCCTCCTGTATGTTGGAGAAACCTACAGAACCCTTAAAGACCGTTTCACAGAACACCTACGAGCAGTCCGTCTCGGTTACAATACACCAATTGCAAACCATTTCTGCTCTTCCGGCCACAACCTCTCCCACATGCAGATTGCTGCAGTCTGGCAAAATTCATCTTCCTCTATAAGACGTAAAGAACAAGAGTCCCTCCTTATTCACAAACTTGGCCCTATCCACCCAAATGGAATCAATATCAAACACTGACTTTCCTCCATAACAGCCCTTTGTTCTTACTTATCTTGATTTTGTCTCTTAACATTATTATTACTATTTTTATTTACTTTATCCCCCCCCCCCCCCCCAGTCCTTCTGCTCTTGACCCATTTCTCTCTTCTTCCCCACCCTGCCCTCTCCTTCTATACCCCCCCCCCCCCCTCATCCCTTCCAGCTCTCTCCTTCCTTCCCTCTCAATCCTTGCTGAACACTTTTCATCTTCTAGCAGTATTCACTTTTCAGCTTTTTGGCAGTGCTCACTTACTCACTTCCCCATTTCTCCCTGCCCACTGTCACCCATTCCCACTTGTCCCTCTGAGCCAAGAAGGTTTTAAACCGAAGCGCCCTCATCCACCTCTTCCTCAAGGACCTGCTACCATACCCCAGGCAAGTTGTTCTGTAAATAGTTCGTCTGAGACAGTCATCTATAACCTTGGGGCTGTGCATTGGCTGGATCTATCGAGGTCTGCCGACCGGATTTGAGGGCTGGAGAGCGGAGTCGGATCTACCAGCCCACTGTGTGTGCGTGCGTCGTGTGGAGGTGGGATCGAATGTTGGTATTCTTGTCACGGGATGCAATGTTGAAGTGACAAGAATGGGACTGTGGGGAGTTCTTGAAGCAACCAGTTTAGGATGAGAACATGAATATGAGGAAAGAAAGGAGACGATTTCAAAGTTCTGAAGAGACTGGTGATTCTGACTTTGTTCCAAGGTCCGAGTTTGGGCCATCGGAGTAACTTTGTGTGAATGTATGGTGCGACTGAGTGTAGCAGAGTAGAGTGAGAGAAAATATTTGAGGTGTTGTGTATATGAAAATGAAATTGTTGATGGATGAATGAATAAATTAGTGTATGACTGTTTATTGGAATTTTATTGATTTGAGAATACGAATCGGGTGGGAATTTGTATTTAGATTGGCATCCATTTCCAATGTGTTTGTTTGTATGTTTTTTATAATCAAAATCCTTCTCCTTTTCCCCCTTCCTCCCGTTACAGTGTCTGTCTGTCTGTCTCTCTTTCTGTTTGACTGTCTGTCTGCCACTCAGTCTGTCTGGCCTGCTGCTTAGGAGATTCGAGATTTCCTACCCCCATCTGTTTGCCTGTCTGTTTGTCTGTCTGTTTGTCTGTCTTCTCTGTTTGTTTGTCTGACTGACTGGCCTACCTCTCCCCCTGGTTCAGTTATCTGCCTGTCTGTCATGTTTGTCACTGTGTGTCTGATTATCGGCCCTTCTGTTGTCATGTTTGTCACTGTGTGTCTGATTATTGGCCCTTCTGTTGTCATGTTTGTCACTGTGTGTCTGATTATCGGCCCATCTGTTGTCATGTAAGTCACTGTGTGTCTGATTATTGGCCCTTCTGTTGTCATGTTTGTCACTGTGTGTCTGATTATCGGCCCATCTGTTGTCATGTAAGTCACTGTGTGTCTGATTATCGGCCCTTCTGTTGTCATGTTTGTGACTGTGTGTCTGATTATCGGCCCTTCTGTTGTCATGTTTGTCACTGTGTGTCTGATTATTGGCCCTTCTGTTGTCATGTTTGTCACTGTGTGTCTGATTATCGGCCCTTCTTTTTTTTCTCCAGACAAAATGTCCTCAGCTGTGTGTGTGTGTGTGTGTGTGTGTGTGTGTGTGTGTGTGTGTGTGTGTGTGTTATGTATGCGTGTGTGTGTGTTGTGTGTGTGCGCGCGCGCGTGTGTGTGTGTGTGCTGTGTGTGAGTGTGTGTGTGTGGTGGTGTGTGTGTGTGTGTGTGTTGTGTTGTGTGTGGTGTGTGTGTGTGTGTGTGTGTGTGTGTGTGTGTGTGTGTGTATGTGTATGTGTGGTTATGTGTGCGTGTTTGTGTGTGTTATGTGTGCGTGTGTGTATGTGTTATGTGTGCGTGTGTTATGTGTGTGTGTGCGCGCGCGCGCGCGCGCGCGTGTGTGTGTGTGGCGTATAAATGATCTACAGCTTTTATGATTGTCTTCATTATAATGTAATTAATTAAATCATTTAATCCGTAATTGCTCCTGTGTAGCTGATGCTGCCACCTCTACAGTATCCCCCCCCTCCCCACCACACAGTTACTCCTCTCTCTCCTCTCTCTCTCCTCTCTCCTCACCGAGCCTCTCTCTCTCTCTCTCTCTCTCTTCCTCTCTTCTCTCTCTTCCTCCTCTCCTCCTCTCGTTTCTTTCTCTCTCTCGTTCTCTTCTCTCTCTCTCTCTCTCTCTCTCTCTCTCTCTGTTTTCTCTCTCTCACTCCTCTCTCTCTCTCTCTGTTTCTCTCTCTCTCCTCTCTCTCTCTCTCTCTCGTTTCTCTCCTCTCTCTCTCTCTCTCTCTGTTTTCTCTCTCTCTCTCGTCTCTCTCTCGTTCTCTCTCTCTCTCTCTCTGTTTCCTCTCTCTCCTCTCTCTCTGTTTCTCTCCGTCTCTCTCTCTCTTCTCTGTTTCTCTTCTCTCTCTCTCTCTCTCTGTCTCTCTCTTCTCCTCTCCTCTCTGTTTCTCTCTCTCCTCTCTCTCTCTCACTCTCTTGTTTCTCCTCTCTCTCTCTCTTCTCGTTTCTCCTCTCCTCTCTCTCCTCTCTTCTCTCTCTCTGTTCTCTCTCTCTCTCTGTTTCTCTCTCTCTCCTCTCTCTCTGTTCTCTCTCTCTCTCTCGTTTCTCTCTCTCTCTCTCTCTCTCTCTGTTTCTCTCTCTCTCTCTCTCTCTCTCTCCTCTCTCTCTCCTCTGTTCCTCTCTCTCTCTCTCGTTTCCTCTCCTTCTCTCTCTCTCTCTGTTTCTCTCTCTCTCCTCTCTTTCTCTCTCTTTTCTCTTTCTCTCCTCTTTTCTCTCTCTCTCTCTGTTTTCTTCTCCTCTCTCCTCTTTCTTTTCTCTCTCCCTCTCTCTCTGTTTCTCCCTCCTCTCTTCTCCTTTTCTCTCTCCTTCCCTCTTTCTCCTCTCTCTCTTTTCTCCCTCTCTCTCTTTTTTTTCTCTCCCTCTTTTTCTCTCTTCTCTCCTCTTCTCTCTCTCCTCCCTCTCTCTTCCTCTTCTCTCTCTTCCTCTTTTCTCCTCCTCTCTCTCGTTTCTTCCTCTTCTCCTCCTCTCTTTTTCCTCTTCTCTCCTCCTCTCCTCTTTTTCTCCTCTCTCCTCTCTTTCTCTTCTCTCTCCCTTTCTCTCTCTCTCTCTCTGTTTTCCTTCTCCCCTCTTCTTTTCCTCTCTCTCTCCTTCTTTCTCTCTCTCCTCTTCTGTTCCCTCTCTTCTCTTGTTCTTCTCTCTCTCTCTCTCTCTGTTTCTCTCTCTCCTCTCTCTCTCTCGTTTCTCTCTCCTCTCTCTCTCCTCTCTCCTCTCTTTCTCTCTCTCTCTCTCTCTTGTTTTCTGCTCTACTCTCTCTCGTTCTCTCTCCTCTCTCTGTTTTCTCATCTCTCCCTCCGTCCTCTTCTCTCTTCTCTCTCTCTCTGTTTCTCTCTCTCTCTCTCTCTGTTTTTCTACTCGTCTCACTCTCTCTCTCTCTGTTCTCTCCTCTCTCCTCTCTGTCTCTCTCTCTCTCTTCTCTCTCCCTCTCTCTCATCTCTCCTTCTGTTTCTCTCCTCTCTCTTTAGTGTTGACCCTCACGTTCCTATGACCATGACGTCACTTTCCCTTCGAAGGCCCTACGCTCAGCCCTTCTCCATGAACGAACCAATATGACGTCAGAGGACAATGACGTAGCCGCAGAGAGGCGACGTTCAACGCGTCACCAGCCTCCATCCTGTCCCAGCGGATTCCCTGCTGCTGGTCAACCTCTTCAAGCAGTACGGCGACTTCGTGGCCGTCGACCACACGTGTGTCGGAGTACCGAAGAGGAATGTTCGGGCTGCTGGGGCAGAATGGTGCGGGCAAGACCACCACCTTTAAGATGCTGACCGGCGATGAACCGGTCGCCGGGGAAACGCCTACCTGAAGGGTTATGACGTCAGGCGGAACCTCAAACAGGTACAGGCTGCTGACTGCTGCTGACTGCTTTCATTGGCCGTGTACACTTAAGATAGTGGGGTGCGTTGTGTCATGACGTCATTGGAAAAACTGGTGTGTGTGTTGTGTGTGTGTGTGTGTGTGGTGTGTGTGTGTATATGTGTATGTAGTGTGTGTGTAGTGTGTGTGTGTAGTGTGTGTGTGTGTATTGTGTGTGTAGTGTGTGTGTAGTGTGCGTGTGTGTGTGTGTAGTGTGTGTGTGTAGTGCGTGTGTGTGTGTGTAGTGTGTTTGTGTGTGTGTGTGTGTGTGTAGAATGTGTGTGTGTGCGTGTGGTGTGTGTGTGTGTGTGTGTGTGTGGTGTGTGTGTGTGTGTAGTGTGTGTGTGTGTAGTGTGTGTGTATTGTGTGTGTGTGTGTGTGTGTGCGTGTGTGTGTGTGTGTGTGATGGCAGGATCATATAACTACTGAACCAGCTGAAATGGCGGGTGACTGTGCCGGTTTGTTGTTAGGACATATCTCTGCTGTCCCTGCTCCTCTGCCTTCCTTCCTACTAAACTTCTCACTGAAAGTTTCTTCCACTACTTGTGACGCCTAAATGCCCATGTTTGACCAGCCTTTTGATCCCTTTCGCCAACAGAACACGTCGCTTCTGCAGTGAATATTGTCCATGTTTTCCAGAGTTGAAAATGACTAGGGACCAGGGACTACAGTAGGGACCACAGTAGAGTTGTCCGTGTACAATGTTACAGTCCTTACCTACCAACATCTGAAACCAACGGGTCAGACTTAGAAAGGCTGCATTCATCTTTAGGATCAGGATCAACTCCGCATCAGCACCGATGACCAGACTGTACAGAGTGTGGAAGAGCAACATCAAATTCCACACAAAATTCCGGCTCTACAAGCCTCTAGTGGTCTCCATCCTGTTATATGGCTGCGAGACATGGACACTGATGGCCGAAACAGAAAGAAGAATCCAGGCGTTTGAGACCAGGTGCCTGAGGAAACTACTCCGCATCTCCTACAAAGAACACAAGACCAATGATTATGTGCGGAACCTAGTCACCAACCTAGTTGGGCCCCACGAACCTCTTCTGGCAACCGTCAAACGACGGAAGATGGCATGGTTTGGCCACGTCATTCATCACAACACCCTCTCCAAAACCATCCTTCAAGGTACCTTTGAAGGAGGGCGCAGACGAGGACGGCAGAGAAAGAGCTGGTCCGAAAATATAAAGGACTGGACCAAAATGACTATGCCAGATCTCACGACAGCTACCAACAGAAGAGCCTGGAGAGAAACGGCGGCTGCCTCATCACGTCCCCCCCCCCCCCCCCCCCCAACCACCCAAACGGTCAGGGAAATGACTGGCGGATGGTCTGTTGCCCCCTGGCTGAGATCAGGTACCACCACCCGGTCTCCAGAAACAGATGGACAAGGTGCATACCTAGGCTAGGCCTCGCTCGATACGACACAAGAGGAGTGCTAGGGCGTGGAGAGAAAGGAGGGGTGCCTTAGACCCCAGCAAACCAGGCCAAGGCAGGGTTGGAGAGCAGAGCGTGCACACAGGTCTGGGACATGGGAGGGAGAGCAGAGCGTGTAGACAGGTCGGGGACATGGGAAGGGACGGCGGCTCATCCCAAGCGCCGCTCACAGCCCACTGGAGGAGCCAAAATGTCGCTGACCAAAAGGGACAGAGCTCCACCGCCGTGGAGACTGGCCCAAATATGGGTTATGGGCTACCGGGTTGGGGGGGGGGGGGTGGATAGGGGGGGGGGGGGCCGTTGACTGAGAATGGAGAAGACGCTGGGCAGACGACTGAATTTCCCAGGCTGTGGCATCCAGGAGACGAAAGAGATCTTGATTTGTTAGAACGTGCCCTCTGGATGAATGAAATCATGAGAGCGGACACTGTCGGGCTTCTCCATGTCTACAAGAAAGCCCAGGGACCAAAGAGTCAGCTTGAGAGCCAGTAGATCCTTGGATCCTGATTCCTCTGGAGAAGGTCGTCTAGACAGCAGATGACATCGAGCTGGTTCTTCACCTCAACATCGCGATGACTGAGTCCATCATCCCAGTGAGAACCCACTGGCTGAGGGACAGGAAGGGGGTGGGGGGGGGGGGGGGGAGCAAAAAAAGGCAAAGATCTTGGCTGAAATCCAAAGCGGAGGCACTTGTGGGATGACCAATGAATAGGACTATGGAAGAGTATGTCCGAGAGATCACGACTGATAGCATGCCTTTCAACGATCCCCGAGGAGAAGTTTTGGGGAGAGCAGGAGATAAAGATCAATCCTGTTGGGGACAATCACCAACCTCCACTCGTCATTTTTCTTTGGCAAAACCAAGAGAATGGCGAAACCTCCCGGAGTTAAAGGAAGAGAAACCATCCTTTCCAATGAGGGAATCCAGCTCTGCGAAAAAGAAAGAAGCCTTCACCGGCTCAGAGGGCACCATGGTCTGAAAAGGGATTGACGTCAGAGGGAGGGGCGGGGGTGGGAAGTGGGGGGCGTGAGGATGGAAAAAAAAGAAACACTGAAGCCCTCCTTCATTATTTAAAGAACCCAGTGGTCCGAGGTGAGGTTCTCCCACTGAGGGAAGAAAGTGCGGGAAAAGCCCTGCTAGAAATGTCTCTGGAGGATGAAGACAGGCATTTTTCTAACGGGGCCTGGGATCCATCCGTACTGGAACGCGGGGGTGGTTTGGGGTTGGGGGTAGGGTGGGAGGGAGTTGAGGCGGACCAAAATGAGATACCAGGCTGTGGTGAGCTGACCGCTGTCCTCTATAGGAGAGACGAGGGCAGGAAAGGGGAGACAAGGCGCTAAGCTAGAGACGAGGGCAGGAAAGGGGAGACAAGGCGCTAAGTTAGAGACGAGGGCAGGAAAGGGCAGACAAGGCGCTAAGCTAGAGACGAGGGCAGGAAAGGGGAGACAAGACACTAAGCTAGAGACGAGGGCAGGAAAGGGGAGACAAGGCGCTAAGCTAAAAATATCCAAAGGACAGAGGAATCTTAGTCTAACGAACCTTATCAGAGACCTACGACAAATGTCGGAGCAAAGAAGGCCTCTGGAAAGGGGATATCCCCAGAGTTGCCCATAGAGCGTCCAAAGAACGGCATGAGCCCCAAAGATCGTCTGTCCCTCCCGCAGCGAGCCGGGAGCACCTGAAAAAGGAGGATGATTACTGTGACGGATCGTTTCTCGTCCGGTCACAAATTTTCATGCAACCGTGCTTACCGGAAGGTAGTTGTCCGGAAGCCGGTTGGAAAAGTCAGCTGACTGCTGCTCACCTGCGCACTGTTAAAAGCCGGGTGAGTTGAACTGGTTAGGTAGTCTCTGCAGTGATTCCGGCAACGCGACAACACAGAAGGCCGAAGAGGGACTCCAGCTATTTTTGGTGGCAGTCTGGTATTTATCACCACAATGTTTATTTATTAGCAAACCGAAACCGTGTTCCCGTTTAGGAGCGACTGAAACTTCCTCAGCGCACTTGTGAATGTTTTGTTTAAAAAAAAAGTATTTGTTGTGTTCTGTTATCCTATGACTTGATAGGGTAACAAAACGAAATGCTGTCGGAAAACATAAATAGATGAAGTGAGTGTTAAAGGAAGTGGTCTTCAGAAAAAAAAAGATTTTGTTTATTCTGTGACTTAACTAGTTATGAATTCATGTTGAAAAAAAAATGTTAATTATTCCAATGTGGATTAGCTAGACTTTGCGAGAAGAGGGAGAGTTTTGATGCTAGGGATAATAAGCTCCCAGAGTGAGCGACATAGACTTTTTGCTGGTTTTTATTTTTGATGTGGATGAGTATTTAACTCACTCTTGACATACATACTGAATAACTATGTGTTGGTAAACAAGAGTGTTGTGGAAATCTTTGCCTTGCATATATTGAAGTAGATGAATCTTTTTGAAAAGAAACCTTTTCAAAATCTGGTGATTATATGAAATGAAATGAACATTCTCGTCGTGTTACAAGAAAAGAAATTATCATTTTGTGAATTGACGAAAGACATTTATAGTTTGATGGAAAGTAATTAATTGTGTGTAATGAATTGTATTTATGGTTTATTGAAGAGGGTCTGGATGGAAATCCTTTCCCCAATTTGGAAAACTAAATTCTGAAAGGTTTATATGGAAATCCTTTCCTGTGTAGTGTTGTGATTCCGGAAAGGGAATATTGTAGTGTTATGATTCCGGAAAGGGGAATGTTGTAGTGTTATGATTCCGGAAAGGGGAATGTTGTAGAGTTATGATTCCGGAAAAGGGAATGTTGTAATGTTGAAGAAAGAATATGCTGATGTTTGTCCCAAGTTGTAGTGGAATATGATGTGGCTAATGAATATAAACGTAGTCGTGATTGTAATGAATAGTAGCCATATTAATCAAGGTAGTGAATCAGTTTCCCCCAGGTAGAAGCGTTCCCTGGACTGAAGGGGACTGGCTGCCATTGTCCGAGGGTCGGGGCCATAGCCACGTACTGCCCCTTGTTCTCCGCCTTGTGTCGGCGTGGAGAGGTCGGCCTGAGTGCCGATAACCACCCCACCTGCCACTGTGCCCAGGACCGGCTACCCGCTGAGCCAGTTGGGCTGGAGACGCCACTGCTGCCAAGCCAGAGCGCTGCTCCCGAGTTGAACCAGCGACCTGTTGGCCAGGTCGTCGTTGTGTTTGTGTGTGAGCCACAGCTCCTGTGTGAGACTGTCACCTCGTCGCCGGCAGAGACGCCGCGAGTGTGTTAGAAGATTTTTGAGCCACAGCTCTGAAGTGATTTAAGTCCTGTGTTGGACTTGACTTGACGCTGTAGTTGTCGTCTTCGTCATCTGCGTCATATTCGTCGTCTTCGTCCTCCTCGTCGTCTTCGTTCCCTTTGTCGTCTCGTCGCTTCCATCGTCTCGCCGTTTTCGTCGTCGTCGTCGTCTTCGTCGTCGTCGTTGGAACCAGCAGCGCAACGAATAGATACATATAGATATATTTTGTGTGTACGCCTTGTGGTTGGCGTGCCGACCTATTAATGATTTTGCATTTATTGTATGTGTATCTGATGGCTCGGGCAGCATAAAGCAAAAAGAAGTGGTGTTCTGTTGCCTGGCTGTCAATGTTCGGGTGAGTGGGTGTGTGTATGTGAATTAGAAAAGTCGTGCATGCATCCATAATTTCTGTGTGTCAGACAGTCAGACACCTGCAGACACGCCCATACCATCCGTAACAATTACCTCAACGGACGCATCCAAACGTACGGCAAGGCAAAAAATCTTCTGGAGGACATCTTCACGTATAATAGTCCCCTTTCTAAGGATGCACAAGACACACAGAGAGAGAGACAGAGACAGACAGACAGACAGAGAGAGAGAGAGAGAGAGAGAGAGAGAGAGAGAGAGAGAGAGAGAGAGAGAGCAAACTTCAGAACCAACATGAAGGAGATTATGTCCTCATAGATAAATGCTGACGACTCGAGATACAAAACTTGTTGATGTTCCGCTCATCTAACTTTGAGTTATCTGGTTCATGGACACACGGACAGGCATGCAGACAGACACACAGACAGGCATGCAGACAGACACACAGAGAGGCACATAAAAACATTCAACACGGAAAAGAAGGCTGTGTTCCCCAGGCTGTGGGACTGCTAACAACAACATTGTTGATACTGCATATTTGATAGAATTATGTATCACGGTCCCTGGGATGCAGCTAACTGCCGATTGCAAAGTGTACAGGTATAAGTAATTAATCAGTGAGAGCTGCACAGGTCCTAATCTATCAGAAACTGCTTTGTGTGTCCAGGTGTTAATCAGTCAGGGATTACTGTGTGTGTCCAGGTGTTAATCAGTCGGGGATTACTGTGTGTGTCCAGCTGTTAATCAGTCAGGGATTACTGTGTGTGTCCAGCTGTTAATCAGTCAGGGATTACTGTGTGTCCAGGTGTTAATCAGTCAGGGATTACTGTGTGTGTCCAGGTGCTAATTAATCAGGAATTACTATTTGTGTCCAGGTGTTCATCAATCAGGGATTACTATGTGTGTCCAGGTGTTAATCAATCAGGGATTACTATGTGTGTCCAGGTGTTAATCAATCAGGGATTACTATGTGTGTCCAGGTGCTAATCAATCAGTCATTACTATGTGTGTCCAGGTGTTAATCAATCAGGGATTACTATGTGTGTCCAGGTGTTAATCAATCAGGGATTACTATTTGTGTCCAGGTGCTAATCAATCAGGGATTACTGTGTGTGTCCAGGTGTTAATCAATCAGGGATTGCAATGTGTGTCCAGGTGCAGGCCAATATGGGCTACTGTCCACAGTTTGACGCCCTCATCGATCAGATGACGGGGCGGGAGACCTTGACCATGTACGGCCGACTGCGAGGGGTGCCTGACAGCCACATCAAGACCTGCGTCAACGACCTGATTGACGTTCTGCTGCTGCGCCCTCATGCTGACAAGCTGACCAGTGACTACAGGTGACTGGACTGGTGCTGTCATCATCATCATCTCCATCATCGTCATCTTCCATCGCCGTCAGCCTCATCGTCTTCATTATCATCATCATCGTCTTCATCATCATTGTTGCATCTTCTCTAAAAGTCCGATGCTTCGTTCTCATGTAGACAAACTGACCAGGGGTATCATTTGACTGGATTGTTGTTCTCGTCTTCATCATGAACATCGTCACTGTCACCGTTGTCCTCCTCATCATCTACATGTCACCATCGTCGTCGTCATTATCATTATCATCGTCGTCAGTGGGGCCGGAATAGCTCAGCGGTAGAGCGCCGGACTCGTAATCTTGGGGTTGCGGGTTCGAATCGCTGCCGGGCCGTTTCGGTACAGGGGGATTTTTCCCTCGGAGTTAACATTGGTTCTGACTCCATTTCAAACAAAAAAAAAAAAAACCGTCGTCATAAACGTTGTTATCATGGTTGTTTTCGTCATCGCTGCTCTTTTGTTTTCATGGCGATAAACGGATCAGTGGCTGCAGGTGACTGGACTGGTATCTTTGTTCTCAGCATCATCATGGTTGTAATTATCGTAATTATCATTATTGTTATCCACCACATTTTGTGTTTCTCTCTCTCTCTCTCTCTCTCTCTCTCTCTCTCTCTCTCTCTCTCTCTCTCTCTCTCTCTCTCTCTCTCTCTCTCTCTCTTATGGAAATGGAGATGTTAAAGTTCATATGAATATCTGGGAATGACATTTTCAACAAAATTGTCTTTCCGTTACGCATGGGAAGAACCTCTCAGAAAAGAGAAAAACGGTACTGTTGAAATTTTGAAATCCTTAAGAAAACTGAATTGTACAGACTGTAGTATATTTTGGAAAATGTTTGATGCACCTGTTCTCACATATGCAGCTGAAATTTGCGGCTTACATGGAATTCGCAGATGGAAAAAGTGCACACGCATGCTTTGAAGCGTTTCCTTCAAGTACCTATTCATTCATCCAACACTGTTTTATATGGAGAGATGGGCAGATACCCTTTGTATATAAGTATATTTGTGAAATATATTAAGTACTGGTTAAAGATATTGAAGCTACCCCGGTCCTGTTTGAGCAGACAAGCCTATGATATGCTTTTAGAAATGGAAAAAGGTAAAGAAAACTGGGCTCATAAAGTAAAGAATGTCCTTTCAGAACAGGGTTTTGGAATCGTGTGGATGACCCAGGAAGTAGGAAATGAGTAACAGTTCATTGCGGGATTTACAGACAGGCTTATTTGTTCTTTTAAACAGAATTGGCACTCAGATATGGAAAGTAAAGTGTCACCGATCGGCGGGTACTAAATCAGTACGTCCATGTGGTTAAGAGTAGTGGTGGTTCAAGATAGAGAGCGTGTGCGCGTATGCGTGTGTGTGTGTGTGTGTGTGTGTGTGTGTGTGTGTGTGTGTGTGTGTGTGCGCGCGCGCTCGCGCGTATGTGAGGTTGGGGTTTAGTTAGCTAGAGTTAGGTTAAGTTCCTCAGGGTTAGGTAGAAAGATTAGGCTAGGTAGGAGGCTGGGGAAATAGGACATACAATATTCTTTCATTCCAGTCTTCACTTATTGAAGGAATGGAATGGAAGCGGGAGGTTGGTTTCGTTCCCGATTGTTACCCTTTTGTTACTTTGGTTCTACACCAGAGAAGGCGGGGCAGGATATCGGCTGTTGTTGTGTTGTCACGTCTGTGAGGAGTTGTGGTAAATTGTCGTGTTGTTGCACGAGCAACAACTAGTCCGTTGGTCAGGCGTGTCAGCTCTGCGGAGGGATACACTGCTCTGACCAATCGTTGTTTTGTGTGGTGAGTAGAGTTCGCTTGATTCCGACCAGGGCGGAATGCGTTGGGGTAGCTTCACTTCGGTCCCTGGTGTTCGTCGGAGTGGACGTACTCCTTGTAGGTGCGGCGGCAGCGCCGTTAGTTTTTGAAGAGTGACTTCGAGTCATAGTTAGTGCCAGGTCCTCGTCGGGGTTGGGTGCCCTTGGCCTGTGCTGAGTCGGTGTCGTCCTTGTTGGCAGCCACTTCAGCCAGTTGCAGAACTGGTGTGGTTGAACGTCTGTCTGTCCAGGTTGGTGATTTGTTAGGTTCGTGGTATTTTGGTTCGTCGTGTTGTCTTGTATTGTGGCGAGTTGAACTGTAGTTGTCTCATGTTGCGATTAGTTGTATTGTGTTCGTTGCGTATACTGGTTGTCTGGTATGATGTCGTCTTGGTTCCGTGATTGGAATTTGTTGTCAGCCGGTTTGTGTTGTTACCTCTTTCCTGTATATTTTTGTAAGTGATGTACATAGTGGTTCCTGAGTTCGATTTTCTCAGGACAGTTTGGCTAGACAAGGTGGGTTCAATATAATGACCGTTGATGGACAGTGATGTAGATATTGTTTGTGGTTAGTTTGTGTTAATGTCAGTGGGTTCAATAAGAAGGTAGTACGAGGTTGCATTTGGTTGAGGATCATAATATGAGTCAGGTGCAGATGTGTCTGCGTGAATCATAGAGGGGTTTGATGATTGTGCTCAATCTCAGTTGTAAATAGTAGGAGTTCGTTGAAATTGATTAACGATTCTGGAGTTGACCTGCACAGCATTGGAATCGGTTAACTGTGTAGTAGGGCTAAGGCCAATTTGTGGTCGAGTGGTTTATACTGGGGTACGGTCGTAACCATTCAACTGATATTGGTGTCTTTTCACTTTCGTTACGAGTCAGGGTTCTCGACGCGGGTCTCGTGCGCGTGCGGACTGTATCTGTGACGTACGCATTTGGTACAGGACAGTGAGTCCATAGGGTAGAAGTTTTTGTAATACAAGTGACAGTCGTCACACATGCAGGGATGTATGTGTTTGTGTCAGAACGGGGTTGGAGAAAGATATCTTAGGTTGTGGGGAGGCAGCCCAGTTATGAATTTTAGTAGTCGGGAAGAAGGGAAAGGTAAAGTTTAAGACGAGTAGCTTAGCAGTCGATAGGATGAAAACGGATGATGTGCAGCATGTAATATTGTATGAAGTGTGGTTGTGTTGACATGACAAGGATTAACCACTGGGTTATCTGACAAGAGATGACCTGAGAGTGAGGTGCTGGATGGAAATTTTGGCGAACAAATCATGTTGTTTTTGATATATGGTTATAATTGACAGTGCAAAGAGGGGTAATAATGTGAAGGATTGTGGCTGCGAGCCGATTCTCTTGTGTGAACAGGCTGGAACTGTGAACCGCTAAAATTTATAAGTTTTCTTTGTTTTTTTTTCCTCTGAGAGATGTGTATTGCTACTGATCATTATGTGGAGACATTTCCTTGTGAAACTGCCCATTTCCTAGTTTACGTAGCATTTCTTAAGGGGCCCATGAAGTCCGCGTTGGGATCGCTTAGTTTTCTTTTCTTTTCCGAGAATTGGGGTGATTCATAATTTCATATGTAATAGCGTGGATTGGCTCAGAGAGAATATTGTTTTACCGCTGTTGTAAGGGTTGGCAGGAAATGGGTCTGATAACCCCAAAGTGAGTAATGGGTTGGGGGATGTGTTCGAAATTAAAGGGGTCACTCTCATGCCCGAGTGGGAAGTAGGCAAGGGAGATGGAGAGTTAGCTTTACCAAGTAGCCTATGTGCCTTGATGACTCGGGTAGTAGCAACACTACAGTAGTGGCCTCCAGTTGTGTCAGCAGGTATCCTGCTCTGTCCTGAGGCTGGGGCCAGATCACCGCAGTCTACTGCCGCGTGCCGGCAGGTGAGCGGCGCTTCCAGTGCCTGCTGTTTCCCCGGGAGAGGGAGACCACCCAGGCCGTCTGCCTTCTGTGGGCAGCTCTCCTCCAGCTACCGGTGCTCTTCTGGGAGTTCTCCGGCACTGGTTCCTCGTCCCGGTTTAGGCGTCCTGTGAGAGGGCGCTGCACCAGGCCTTTTTCCACCCTTGGTGTCCGGCGGGGCCTTCAGAGGAAGAAGCGTCCTACGAGCCCCGGACCCGTCGAGAGGGCGTCGGGTGTGTGTGCGTTGGGTGTCGTGCCCATCGCGGGGAGGAGTCAGACTGCGGGAAGCCACGGTCAGCGCCGGGGTGCAGAGTCTTCGGGGAGGGTGTCGGGCCGCGGAGGAGCCACGGTCAGCGCCGGGGTGCAGAGTCTTCCGGGGAGGTGTCAGCCTGTGAGGGGCCACGTACAGCGCCGAGGACTGGAGCTTTCCGGGCCGGGATGGGTTGTCCCATGTTTGTGGTAGAAGGGGTGTAGCGTTAGGCAGTAGGGTTAGGGGTGTTAGCTACTGCCTCCTTTCAGGACGTAGTGGCCAGCACAGTGTAGGGTACTGGTCGTTGCCTCCCTTAGGGACGCAGCGATCAGTGCAGTAGTGGTCCCGGGTTAAAAGAGAAGGGTGAGTCCCAGGGAGAGGTGTGGGTGGTAGCAGTAGTTAAGAGATTAGAGTCCCTTTGGTAAATCCTTGTCCCTAGTAGTTAGTCACCACGTGTGCGGGCTATCGCTGTGTCCCCAGGTCACAGTGATATACCGCAGCTGGTGTTTTAGGTTAGGTTAGGGTCTTCCAGGTCGTTATTGTAGAGTAGGGTAAGTCAGCGGGAATTAGGATACTTGTGTGCAGTTGTGGATGTGCGTGAGTGGTGGCGCCATGGAGTGTGTGTGAAATAAAGAAGCGTGCGTGATTGTAAAACTGTTAGTGTGCTGTGTTGTCTGACCTAGTGTGTGATAGGCGTGGGTAAGGGTGGTAGGGCCGTCCGGCTTAGCGACCGTGACATAAAGAAAAAATATCGCTGTTTTTTCTCATTTAAAAATGTGTTTCATTCTGAAAAGTTTCTCAATGTCATAACTGATAAATGGCACAGAATAGATTACGCTAGGTTCATGTTGAGAACTTTAGGTTTTAATGCAAGCAAAAGATGGTTTGAATGTGAAACATTTACAGAACCACCTTGTCCGGCATGCAGACACATTATTGCCGACGAACAGCACTTTCTGTTCCACTGTACTTCGTATAATGAATTGAGGACAAATTGTTCATTTTTCTAGTTAGATATAGCGAAAAGACAAGATGTCGCTGTCTTGTTATCCTCCTAATAATGTAATGAAATTGTAATTCAAATTAGTTGCCAGATTTATCGCGGAAGCATTGAAAATTAGACAGACAAAGGATAGTGAAATATAAGATAATGCATTAAAGAGATATATGAATGAATAATATCACTCATCGCATGTGGAAGAGATCAGTAAGATACAATGTCATCATTTAATTGAGTGGATGGTCGAGTCAGTCTTACGATTTTCATTTCTATTTTCATTTTATTCTTTTTCTTTTAATAAACCTTACCGCATTACAGAATGCTGTGTGCTGTGGGTGTGATAACAGAATGCTGTGTGCAGTGGGGATAATAACAATGCTGTGTGCAGTGGGGATAATAACAGAATGCTGTGTGCAGTGGGTATACTAACAGAATGCTGTGTAAAGTGGGGACAATAACAGAATGCTGTGTGCAGTGGGGGGTAATAACAGAATGCTGTGTAAAGTGGGGATTATAACAGAATGCTGTGTGCAGTGGGGGTAATAACAGAATGCTGTGTGCAGTGGGGATAATAACAGAATGCTGTGTGCAGTGGGGATAATAACAGAATGCTGTGTGCAGCGGGGGTAATAACAGAATGCTGTGTGCAGCGGGGGTAATAACAGAATGCTGTGTGCAGTGGGGGTAATAACAGAATGCTGTGTGCTGTGGGGATAATAACAGAATGCTGTGTACAGTGGGGGTAATAACAGAATGCTGTGTGCAGTGGGGATAATAACAGAATGCTGTGTGCAGTGGGGGTAATAACAGAATGCTGTGTGCAGTGGGGATAGTAACAGAATGCTGTGTGTGCAGTGGGGGTAGTAACAGAATGCTGTGTGCAGTGGGGGTAGTAACAGAATGCTGTGTGCAGTGGGGGCAATAACAGAATGCCGTGTGCAATGGGGGTAATATCAGAATGCTGTTTGCAGTGGGGGTAGTAACAGAATGGTGTGTGCTGTGGGTGTTATAACAGAATGCTGTGTACAGTGGGGGTAATAACAGAATGCTGTGTGCTGTGGGGATAATAACAATGCTGTGTGCAGTGGGGGCAATAACAGAATGCTGTGTGCAGTGGGGGCAACAAGCGGAAGCTGAGCACAGCCATGGCTCTGATCGGAGACCCGCCCTTCATCCTGCTGGACGAGCCGTCCACCGGCATGGACCCTGGGGCACGTCGTCAGCTGTGGAACGTTCTGTCTTCTGTCAGGGCCAGCGGCCGTACCTTGGTCCTCACCTCTCATAGGTAGGTCATCTGATGATGATGATGATGATGATGATGATGATGATGATGATGATGATGATGATGACGACGACGACGACGCCGACACCGACGCCGCCGACGACGACGACGACGCCGCCGCCGCCGCCGCCGACGACGACGACGACGACGACGATCGTGATCATGATGATGACGATGATGAGTGTGATAACGATGAAGGTAGTAGTGAAGATGATGAAGATGATGATGATGATGATGATGATGATGGTGACGATATTGATAACTAATGTTGGGTTTCTCCCACATGCTATGCAGCATAGAGAAGTGTGAGGCGCTGTGTACATGATGATAATGTGGATGGTGATGACCATGTTGATGACGACGACGACGACGACGATGATGATGATGATGATGATGATGATGATGATGACGATCATGGTAACTCATGTGGGGTTCCCCCTGTTCTGCAGCATGGAGGAGTGTGAGGCGCTGTGTACCCGCATCGCCATCATGGTCAACGGGCGATTCGTCTGCCTGGGCAGCACCCAGCACCTCAAGTCCAAGTTCGGCCAGGGCTACACCCTGGTGGCCAAGATGGACTCCCTGCCTGACGGAAACCCCGCCCCCATCGACCCCTTCGTCACCTTCATCCAGCAGAGATTCCCCAGCGCCCGACTCTTCGACTCCCATCAGGGCTACGCCCATGTGCAGGTGCCTGACCCCCAGGTGCGCTTGGCGCAGGTGTTCTCGGCCATGGAGCAGGCCAAGCAGCAGCTGCAGGTGCAGGCCTATCACGTGCACCAGACCACGTTGGAGCAGGTGTTCCTAGCCTTCACCAGGGTGCAGGTGCCGCCCAAAGAGAGCACGTCCAAGCCCTGCCTCAAGAGGCTGTGCTGCTGCTGCCGCTGTTAGCTCCCTAGCCACAGCCTGGGGGGATGGGGGGAGGTCCAGCTTCATCAAGGCTGCCATTGTTACCCTTTTTAATCAATGAAAAAGTAGCCAAACAATCGGCCTTTGAATCTCTCTTTGTCTCTGCCTGTCTCTCTGTCTGTGTGCCTGCCTGTCTGCTTTTCTGTCTGCCAGTTTGACTATCTCTCTGTCTGTCTGTCTGTCTGTCTGTCTGTCTGTCTCTCTCTCTCTCTCTCTCTCTCTCTCTCTCTCTCTCTCTCATTTCGTGTATGTATGAGAGTGGATGTACAGTGGAGAGGGAAAGGGATGGGACACACGTTTGCAGATGTAAAAGATATTCACACGAACTTTTAAGACAGGAACATGTTTTTTTTTTCAAAACTTTATTATAGAATAACGCTTATAAAAGTAACTGACAACAGGCAAAACTGGAGTGAACTACATCGACTGGCAACAACCGCTACAA
>CM065734.1:61356149-61383649 GCA_033310375.1 Conus canariensis
TCCGACCCATGATGGGCACTAACAAGAGAGTAGCTCCGACCCATGATGGGCACTAATAAGAGTGTAGCTCTGACCCATGATGGGCACTAACAAGAGAGTAGCTCCGACCCATGATAGGCACGAACATGAGAGAGTAGCTCCGACCCTTGATGGGTACCAAAAAGAGAGTAGCTCCGACCCATGATGGGCACTAACATGAGAGAGTAGCTCCGACCCATGATAGGCACTAACATGAGAGAGTAGCTCCGACCCATGATAGGCACTAACATGAGAGAGTAGCTCCGACCCATGATGGGTACTAACAAGAGAGTAGCTCTGACCCATGATGGGGACTAACAAGAGAGTAGCTCCGACCCATGATGGGCACTAACAAGAGAGTAGCTCCGACGCGTGATCAGCACTAACAAGAGAGTAGCTCTGACCCATGATGGGCACTAACAAGAGAGTAGCTCTGACGCATGACGGGCACTAACAAGAGAGTAGCTCTGACCCATGATGGGCACTAACAAGAGAGTAGCTCTGACGCATGATGGGCACTAACAAGAGAGTAGCTCTGACGCGTGATCAGCACTAACAAGAGAGTAGCTCTGACGCATGATGGGCACTAACAAGAGAGTAGCTCTGACCCATGATGGGCACTAACAAGAGAGTAGCTCTGACGCATGATGGATACTAACAAGAGAGTAGCTCTGACGCATGATGGGTACTAACAAGAGAGTAGCTCTGACCCATGATGGGCACTAACAAGAGTAGCTCCGACCCATGATGGGCACTAACAAGAGAGTAGCTCCGACGCGTGATCAGCACTAACAAGAGAGTAGCTCCGACGCGTGATCAGCACTAACAAGAGAGTAGCTCCGACACGTGATCAGCACTAACAAGAGAGTAGCTCCGACGCGTGATCAGCACTAACAAGAGAGTAGCTCCGACGCGTGATCAGCACTTTTTGACACCAAGGTGAAATCGACATGAATTCATGAAGTCCGAACTGTGTGACTGACTCAGCTTGAAAATGATTATACCTTGAAGAAAACATCTAAGCAGCCCTTATGTATGGCAACAGAGACTGTCTAGTCAATCGGCACAGAGCAGAGTGTTCCAAGAGGACTATCAGCTACGTTTCAACACTAAATGATACTCGCTTCGTTTCCTGTGCATCCTCGGCTTGTCTTTCCAATCTAGTGTGGCTGGGGTCATACCCATTCATCCCCTCCTCATCCATCATCCTCTTAAGATTTATCGACCGTTCGTAGCTCAGGAGAATGATACATCATTATGCTTGTTGCCAAGTCACCAAAATTTAACTGAACTTCTGTTCGTTGAGCATTATTTTGCTTCGGTTTGTTTGAGTCAGATACAATAGAACCCAGAAGTAAGTGTGTTGCATACTGTATAATGAAATCATGAACACTGCATAAAACAATAAAGTTAAGACACCTATAGTCTCCATTTTCTTTTCATCAAAGATGCTATCTCTATAATGGTAACAGATTACTTTCTCCTTCATACAGACATTGCTTTGTTAACTCATTTTGTAAATCAGCTTAAAGACCAGAAAGTGAAAGCTGCCTTCATCATGCCTATCAAACAGTGCCTATTACACAAATGAATCATTGGAACCACGTCAGATTTGACTGAACTGTACAGCTATTCCAACTCAACAGAGCCGCAGTAATTAAGATCCCTTGCTGCAACAGCTTCAGAAGTGTACATGAGGGCTGACACAACTGGAACAGAAATACAAGCTGTAGGGTGAGTCCATCCAAAAAAAAAGCAAAAATCATAAATTCAGCGCTGGGGCAGATGTCCTAACTAAAGAACACAATGTTGTTGGAATCCCGAGGGTAGAGAATGGGAGTGTGTGTGTGTGGGGGGGGGGGGGGAGCATGAACTAGCGTGTGATTTCAGAACCAGTGTGAAAGAAATATAGACTGAAGACTGAATGCATACACATCCTGAAAGAAGGATCTGTTGTACACTCAAAACAATCAGCAGGCCTAAAGCAAGAAAGACATGTGCAGAATTAAAAATAGGTTGGTGTATCTCTGGACAGCAACGGTAACGGCCAGGGATGACAGCAACAAATTGAAAGGTAAAGCAAAACAAACGGCCTGATTTGACTACATGCAACACCTCCATCGCATGATTTCTGTTTGAACAAATGGCCACTGAACAAAATGTCTTTTGCTGTTTCTTGTCGTCTAAGAACTACAATTTCTTATTACAACACAGACCTGTCTGTCAAAAGTTACATACTTCTGCCATTTTTAATTGACCTATATCTCAGGGAGAGAAGAGCACAGAACAAAACTAGCCACTAGCTTCCTCAGACTACAACAGATAATGTGAAGTTCATCAGTAGATAAAGCAGTTCACGTCATGGAAGAATTTGCAGAGCAAGTGGATCGTTAAAAGAAAAAGTACGAAACAACAGCACACGTCAGCAAAACTTATCCGGGAACCATCTGATTATTCCAATGGATTTTTCTGAACGTTGTTTCTGTGCACTAGCTCCAATGATAAAAGTCATTACTTGTACCAGACCAGCGTCACACTCTATCCTGTTACATTTCAACACAAACACAGACAGCAAGTTTTACCTACACATCAATCATAATAATTTCAGATGAGCCAGGACACATCTGCAGGAAATGTTGGAAGATACAAGCAGAGTGACCCGCTGTAGCGTGGTCCATCACCGGCAGACAGTCCTGCATCCCAGTGTCTGTTGTCATGTCTTTGACACCAGCCAGAGCATCACAGTGTCTGTTGCCATGTCTTTGACACCAGCCAGAGCATCTCAGTGTCTGTTGCCATGTCTTTGACACCAGCCATCTCAGTGTCTGTTGTCATGTCTTTGACACTAGCCAGAGCATCTCAGTGTCTGTTGCCATGTCTTTGACACCAGCCATCTCAGTGTCTGTTGTCATGTCTTTGACACTAGCCAGAGCATCTCAGTGTCTGTTGCCATGTCTTTGACACCAGCCAGAGCATCTCAGTGTCTGTTGCCATCTCAGTGTCTGTTGCCATGTCTTTGACACCAGCCAGAGCATCTCAGTGTCTGTTGCCATGTCTTTGACACGTAGCCAGAGCATCTCAGTGTCTGTTGCCATGTCTTTGACACCAGCCAGAGCATCTTCAGTGTCTGTTGCCATGTCTTTGACACCAGCCAGACCATCTCAGTGTCTGTTGCCATGTCTTTGACACCAGCCAGAGCATCTCAGTGTCTGTTGCCATGTCTTTGACACCAGCCAGAGCATCTCAGTGTCTGTTGCCATGTCTTTGACACTAGCCAGAGCATCTCAGTGTCTGTTGCCATGTCTGTGACACCAGCCAGAGCATCTCAGTGTCTGTTGTCATGTCTGTGACACCAGCCAGAGCATCTCAGTGTCTGTTGCCATGTCTTTGACACCAGCCAGAGCATCTCAGTGTCTGTTGCCATGTCTTTGACACCAGCCAGAGCATCTCAGTGTCTGTTGCCATGTCTTTGACACCAGCCAGAGCATCTCAGTGTCTGTTGCCATCTCAGTGTCTGTTGCCATGTCTTTGACACCAGCCAGAGCATCTCAGTGTCTGTTGCCATGTCTTTGACACCAGCCAGAGCATCTCAGTGTCTGTTGCCATGTCTTTGACACCAGCCATCTCAGTGTCTGTTGCCATGTCTTTGACACCAGCCATCTCAGTGTCTGTTGCCATGTCTGTGACACCAGCCAGAGCATCTCAGTGTCTGTTGCCATGTCTTTGACACCAGCCAGAGCATCTCAGTGTCTGTTGCCATGTCTTGACACCAGCCAGAGCATCTCAGTGTCTGTTGCCATGTCTGTGACACCAGCCAGAGCATCTCAGTGTCTGTTGCCATGTCTGTGACACCAGCCAGAGCATCTCAGTGTCTGTTGCCATGTCTGTGACACCAGCCAGAGCATCTCAGTGTCTGTTGCCATGTCTGTGACACCAGCCAGAGCATCTCAGTGTCTGTTGCCATGTCTGTGACACCAGCCAGAGCATCTCAGTGTCTGTTGCCATGTCTGTGACACCAGCCAGAGCATCTCAGTGTCTGTTGCCATGTCTGTGACACCAGCCAGAGCATCTCAGTGTCTTGCTGTTTGCACCACATCTCAGTGTCTGTTGTCCATGTCTGTTGACACCAGCCAGAGCATCTCAGTGTCTGTTGCCATGTCTGTGACACCAGCCAGAGCATCTCAGTGTCTGTTGTCATGTCTGTGACACCAGCCAGAGCATCTCAGTGTCTGTTGCCATGTCTTTGACACCAGCCAGAGCATCTCAGTGTCTGTTGCCATGTCTGTGACACCAGCCATCTCAGTGTCTGTTGCCATGTCTTTGACACCAGCCAGAGCATCTCAGTGTCTGTTGCCATGTCTTTGACACTGGCCAGAGCATCTCAGTGTCTGTTGTCATGTCTTTGACACTGGCCAGAGCATCTCAGTATCTGTTGCCATGTCTTTGACACCAGCCAGAGCAACGGGGCGGCGTTGCCAACGAACTGAATGTTTAAGCTGTATTTACGGAATGTTTACGCTGCACTTATTGAATGTTTCAACTGTGCTTACGGAATGTTTAAGCTGTACTTACGAAATGTTTAATGTTGCTTATTGAATGTTTCACCTGTGCTTACTGATTTTTTAAGCTGTACTTACTGAATGTTTAAGCTGTACTTACTTAATGTTTAAGCTGTACATGTTGAATGTTTAAGCTGTACTAACTGAATGTTTCTTCAAGCTTCTTCAAGTTGTGTGTCACCCGTAAGTTTTATTTCACTCAGAGCTGCTATGGTGATCTGATAACGACCTAGCACCTTGACAGTCAGAGTGGTATGACGCTCTGGTCTGTCGTCTCTGTCCAGTAAAGTTCGGGCATTCCATGCCCCATATGTCAGAGGTATATGCATTTTCTTGTGCTTTGTCTCTCGACCGCCTTGTTGGATGACCAAGCAGGTGCGGTCATCTCTCAGGTACAGTGAAGGACAGGCTTTGTTTAGGGATCCTTTTATCTCCCCCTCCCCACGAAAGAAGAGAAGTGCTGTCCCTGAATATGGCTGCTCTGTCGCTGTTGGAGTTTACGAGCACCGCATCTGCCCTGGTGTATGATGAACGGCCATCAGGCTACAGCCGCCTACGTGCAGAATTGTAGCTAGGGGCCTCCAGCAACATCCTTTGCCTGTCCCCATCACCACCTCTCCATCGCTGCAGGACTTGGAAGTAGTCTATAAAGTTTGTCTTTGGGTTTCTCGGCGTACCTGCTTATTTGACCAGCTCAGGGGAGGTTTTAAGGTGCGGGAGAGTTGTGCTATCTCTTCTCCACCTTCTCGCCTTCAGGGGTTTATTGTCCATAGGTGCAGTAGCTTCCACATGTAAGACGGCCCAACAAATTGCAGCTTTGTTGTTGGGAGCATCCGTCTCCAACAGGGATGGCCGAGCGAGGTTGAAGAGCTCCCTCTGCCCTGCTATTTGCCCATAACTGGGGGGTTGGTTCATGAACGCCAGGGCATGTTCACACGCCGGTGGGCCTGCACGTTGCATGTTTAGAGGCCAACCTCCTCCAAGTCCCCTATATTTTGGTTGGGGCCTGGTTTAAGCTGTACTTACAGAATAACTAAGCTATACTCACTGGATGTTTGTGCTGTACGTATCTAATGTTAAAGCTGTACGAACTGAATTTTACCCTATACCTGCTGGATGTTTACACTGTATTTTACTGAATGTCTGAGGTGTACGTGCTGAAGGTTTAGGCTATACCTGCTGGATGTTCACGCTGTATTTACTGAATGTCTAAGCTGTACATACTGAATGTTTAGGCTATACCTGCTGGATGTTTACACTGTATTTACTGAATGCCTTAGCTGTACGTACTAAATGTTTAAGCTGTACGTGCTGAGTGTGTCAGCTGTGCACATTTAATGTTTAAAGCGTACTTACTGAATACATTGGAAAAGTTATTGATAATGCACCGCCACGAAGTGTAGACAAACGTTTACTGAATGTTTAAGCTGTACTCACGGAATGTTTAAACTATACATATTGAGTGTTTAAGCTGTACGTACTGAATGTTTAAGCTATACTTACTGAATGTTTAAGCTGTACTTACTGAATGTTTAAGCTTTACTTACTAAATGTTTAAGCCATACATATTGAGTGTTTAAGCTGTACGTACTGAGTGTTTAAGCTGTACGTACTGAATGTTTAAACTTTACTCACTAAATGTCTAAGCTGCACCTACTGAATGTTTCAACTGTACGTACTGAAGGCTTAAGCTGTAATCACTGAATGTTTAAGCTGTACATAGTAAATCTAAAACTGTACGTACTGAAGATTTAAGCTATCCTTACTGAATGTTTAGGCTGTACAAACTGACCTCTGAGCTTACCTACTGAATGTTGGAGCTGTACATACTGAATCTTTAGGCTTCCTCACTGAATGTTTCAACCGTAAGTATAAATGTTTAAGCTGTACTCAGTGAATGTTTAAGCTGAACTCACTGACTGTTTAAGTTTACTAACTGAATGTTTTAGCTGTACGTATGAAATGTTTACCTTGTACTTACTGAATGATTAAGCTGTACCTACTGAATGTCTAAGCAGTATGTACAGAATGTTTAAGATCTACTTGCAGAATGTTTAAGCTTTACTTACTGAATGTTTAAACCGTACTTACTGAATGTTTAGCTGTACTCACTGAATGTCTAAACCGTACTTTCTGACTGTTTAAGCTGCACTCATCGAATGTTTAAGCTTACCTACTGAATGTTTAACCTGCACATATTGAATGTTTAATTTCTACGTACTGAATGTTTAAACTTACTTACTGAATGTTGAAGCTGCACTTACTGAATGTTTCAACCGTACCGAAGACAGATCAGTTACAGATGCTGAGCATTCTCCCAACAATGAAAATAGTACTCAAAGTCTATGGATCACATCTTCATAAGAAAAAGGGAAACATCCCTGAAGAGAAGTTCTCAAGCAGCTTGCTGGCAGGACATGGACATTCGAGGAACAATGGAAATCCATTCTAAGCCCATAGGAGGGAGGGGGGGGTGTTAGAGAAGAACAACGTCATGCTGCTGAAAATTAATGCTTCTCTGCAGATCTTTTTCATTGTGACTGAATTCTGATTGGTGTCACAAAGAATACACCTTCCCTTGTCAACAACACAATCTACAGACAGTGAGGGGCCACTACCGCTACCACATAACCACAGCCTGCAGCATCACCAACAGAATCAGGCCCTCTTGCAACTCAAACGCCACATCAGCATTGTGCATCAGCCGAGGAATCATACGCTACTGAAAGTTCGTTCATCGTCATGAAAGAAATGATGTTAAGAGGTCTGCAAGAGTGACATGCATACATGAAAAGTGAAGGGAAAAGACTGGTTTGTTTCATTCATGGGGGAAAAAAAACAGATGCCCAAACAACTCGAAAGTTGCTTTCAAATGGCGACAACGATCGGGTGGAACATGGACAAACGTCAATGACGTCATTTGTACTATGAAGGAGCTGCACAGGGTGTCCAAGACGTACAATGCATTCCACCCAAGAACATGAACTCTTGATCACAGACTTTTTGAAAACATTCAAGAGCACCTGTTTCTTTACTGAGTATTGTCAGGATAATGGCCATCTCCTCTATTATCAGCGTACAAGTCTCTCCTTCTACCCCCTCCATATCCCTTCTCTCCATGCCCCCCACTGCTCTCCCCTTCCCTCACAATATGTGCTCCGAAGCGGTTGCTCATCTTCTTCCTCTTCCGCCCACCTTAATTTCGATATTTCTTCACTTCATTTCACTTAAAAATAAACGCTGCAAATTAAGTTTTCTGATATTCTACACCATGTTACCAATCATGTTTAATTCTGAAGAAACTTTCATCAAAGTCAGCCTCCAGTAATACGTTACCTTCATAACTTGTTACAAAGTGAGACGACTGCAGGCGGAAATCTAAACAAATCTTAAATAAATGTTAGCGAACCGCCCAGAGAAACGTGGACAAACGAGTCACAAGACAAAACACAACGCGTTTCGACCTCTTAGGTCTTCGTCAGGTGAGAAACAAACGAATAAAATAACGAAAATTCACTTAGCTTTGATCGCTTCAGAGTTCAGCGCAAGGAAGAAGGCCTTCTTCCTTGCGCTGAACTCTGAAGCGATCTGAAACGATCAAAGCTAAGTGAATTTTCGTTATTTTATTCGTTTGTTTCTCACCTGACGAAGACCTAAGAGGTCGAAACGCGTTGTGTTTTGTCTTGTGACTCGTTTGTCCACGTTTCTCTGGGCGGTTTGCTGACATTTATTTACGATTCATAACTTGTGTTCAAAAAATATGTGTAACTATGTTTCACCCTCAAAGTTGGCAAACTGAAGACCAAGGAGCCTAAGGAGAGAAATGCAAAACATCAGCAGTTTGCTGGCTCTTTAGCCGAAATCCTCAGTACCATTGCAGTGAAATATCTGTCGCTGTTGTTTTCCACATTATTCTCTCCTCCTTACACGTGGTCTTTGAAATCTTGCCATTTTTCTGACTGAATGATGATCTAGAAACGCCACATTGACAAGATATTTCATGGCGTTTGCGATTTTTTCAAGAGGTCAGCGAGCTGAGGAAGACATTCTCAAGTGTATACTTTAAGACCAGTGACGATTATTTTCTGAGCTTTTCTTTCTAGAATTGTTTATGTACAGTGATCAGAAGACATTTTTGAGAAAATGTGAGCAGTGGACTATTGATAAAAAAAAAACTGTAATGTACTTTTCTTTTTGCTTTCAAAAAGTTGTTTTACTTTCAAAGATTTGTTTTGATTTTTCCATTTTAAATTTATCGAGAAGGACTTCTAAACAGCAGACAAATTACAATGGTTAATCCAACCATGCATTTTTTCTTAACAGCTCATGCCAAAAGAAAAAAATGGCTAAACGTGTTGTTCAGAATTCTTTATAAGAGTGACAGTTTTTATGGCAAAAGAAGTTTCATTCACCATTTTTTTGTTTGTTTGTTTGTTTCGTGCAAGCTTCATGAGAATGCACTTCGTATGTACGATCGACCATTACTTACTTAGACATAGATGCTCCCGCATCTGGCGACGCATGAGGCAGTCAAGTCGCTCTACTGTGTACGGTCCTACCATTACGTCTGCTATAAAATGTTCCATGCATCGTTGTGCATGCTGACCGTGTCTGATGGGTGACACATACTGCCACAGACTAATGTTCCATGCATTGTTCTGCATGCTGACCGTGACTAATGGGTATAGACAACACACGGTGGCACTGATAAAAAGTAAGGTGGCATGCACGGTAGATACCGAAACTTATTTCAACGTGAAGACATTCTATGGGCATCTGCTGCCCTGACAGGACTCTGTGCAACAGTTATAGAAACATTCTAAATGATAATGTTTGATCTACCGACAATCTGTCTCTATACAGGTTGATTCTAAATAGATACTATTAAAAAACACATGTATCAACAATCAGTCTTTGTACAGGTCATGTCTAGATTGTTACTTTAAAAATCATGTATCAAAAGCCAGTCTATATACGAAAGGATTCTAAATTGCCACTATATCAGTGATCGACAGTTAGTCTCTGTACAGGTAGATTCAAAACGGTTCCTATAAAAATTTCTTGTAACAGCCAGCTTCTACATAAGATACTCTAAGCTGTCACTATCACATACGTTGATACAGAAAATCTTTTATGAACAGCCAGTCTTTGTGCAAGGTGATTGTAAGTTGTCACTGTTCTCTATGTTGACATCAATCTTTGTACAAGGTGATTGTAAGTTGTCACTGTTCTCTATGTTGACATCAATCTTTGTACAAGGTGATTGTAAGTTGTCACTGTTCTCTATGTTGACATCAATCTTTGTACACGTGGAGTCTAACTCTGAGCTCACTAAGGCAAAAGGAGTGTAAAAGTACAAAAAGTCAACACAGTGAACCGGAACTGTACACAACAACGACAGCGCTAGCCAGTAGGATCACGTGACCAAGGAGCATGTGACGAAAACATGATCACGTGACAGACATTCTCAGCGTTCACAAAGAGCCATTCCACAAAGTTCGATCTGTCAGATCCCAGATCTCGGCATACTCAAAACCGCCAACATGTTGAACAGGTCACCGACTTCAGAAAATGTGAAGGACGTACAGCAAAGTTCATCTGCGCTGATCGTTTGTAACGTCACTTCTAAACAAACTGTGCAAAATCAATCACACTCGGATCAGCAAAACCGGAAGGGACCAGGTGGGAATCAATGGATGTATTGAGGGTTCAGGCTGTGTCCAAGCCTGCCAACGATGGGCAGAAACGTATGACGTGGAGACACCAGAAAATCTGGGGAACCAAGAACCAACCTGCTCAGAACAGTCAGAACGATGTGAAAGTAAAAAGCAGATCTTGGGAGCCAAGTGAATGTTATTTAACACAGTTCTAGGCATTACCAGAGCGGATCTAACTGACCCTGCTGGTATAACAAACAGCAGAAGTGACCATTTGTTACTGTGGATACTGTTTGGTTTTCGTCACAGTCTTTGGAATCGATAACAAAATGCAAAAGCACAAAGAATTTTAACCTATTCATATTTCAATTGATTTTAAACACCCATTTCTTGGTTTTGTTTAACAACCTTATTTGTTTCCAATAGCTGTTGGACCAACAGCCACTCCTGTGCCAGTGAGAAGAACACTGCACTGAAGGTGTTTCTTAGAGAGACAGAGAGAGGGGGAGAACAATTAAATGTTACTATCAGCACTGGGTTACTGAAGTGTCTAGCACAAGCGATTAAAGTCAGCCAAGTCCAGGAGCGATGAACAGTGCTGTCTGTAGAATTCCGGGGATCTCGAGTGCCATCTGTGAAGGGTTTTAACATTTGTACTGAATGTCCTTTTACTACACCCTTCTCAGTTTCTCAAACAAGCAAAAACCTTTAGTAAGTCCTATGATTCAGGAATCGTTGATCTACGCTGTTTCTCATCCTGACACTGATTCTTTTTCTCAAAGAAACCATGAGGGTTATGAATAGGTTCAAAGGGATGTCAGGGTCTCTTATGGCTCACGTCCTTCCCGTCGTTAGACTTTGTTCCCAAGAAACCATGATGGTCATCTGTGTATTATAGTGGAGGTCAGAGTGTCTCCTGGGTCACATTTAACAAAGCCCTCACAGGTCAGGTGGAAGATGACGTCACTGGGTGGTGGAAGTGTTGGTGGGATCACAGGGGGACGACCCCCGTGGAGGTGGTTCTGGGGATGCTGCTGTAGGGGGGAGGGGCATCCCCCCTCATCACACTCACTTCAGGGCGGAACAGGAACTTCAGCCTCTGCTCACAAAACACATCAGTTCTGACTGTACCTTACTGTTCATAATCTCTCCTGTCAACCCTACACTGTACATTACTGCTCACACAACACTCCTGTCAGCCATACACTGTACATTACTGCTGACACAACACAACACTCCTGTCAGCCCTACACTGTACCTTACTGTTCATATATCTCTCCTGTCAGCTCTACACTGTACATTACCGCTCACAGAACACTCCTGTCAGCCCTACACTGTACCTTACTGCTGACACAACACAACACTCCTGTCAGCCCTACACTGTACCTTACTGCTGACACAACACAACAGTCCTGTCAGCCCTACACTGTACCTTACTGCTGACACAACACAACACTCCTGTCAGACCTACACTGAACCTTACTGCTGACACAACACAACACTCCTGTCAGCCCTACACTGTACCTTACTGCTCACACAACACAACACTCCTGTCAGCCCTACACTGTACCTTACTGTTCACACAACACTCCTGTCAGCCAGACACTGTACCTTACTGTTCACACAACACTCCTGTCAGCCCTACACTGTACCTTACTGCTCACACAACACAACACGCCTGTCAGCCCTACACTGTACCTTACTGTTCACACAACACTCCTGTCAGCCCTACACTGTACGCTACTGCCCACACAACAATCCTATCAGCCCTACACTGTACCTTACAGACCACACAACAATCCTGTCTGCCCTACACTGTACCTTACTGTTCACACAACACTCCTGTCAGCCCTACACTGTACGCTACTGCCCACACAACAATCCTGTCAGCCCTACACTGTACCTTACTGCTCACACAACACTTCTGTCAGCCCTACACTGTACCTTACTGCTCACAGACCACAACACTCCTGTCAGCCCTACACTGTACCTTACTGTTCACACAACACTCCTGTCAGCCCTACACTGTACGGTACTGCCCACACAATAATCCTGTCAGCACTACACTCTACTTTACTGCTCACACAACACTCCTGTCAGCCCTACACTGTACCTTACTCTACACAAAACACAACACTCCTGTCAACCCTACACTGTACCCTACTGCTCACACAGCACAACACTCCTGTCAGCCATACACTGTATCTTACTGCTCATACAACACAACACTCCTGTCAGTCCTACACTGCACGTTACTGCTCACACAACACTCCTGTCAGCCTTACACTGTATCTTACTGCTCACGCAACACTCATGTCAGACCTACACAGTACCTTACTGCTCACACAGCACTCCTGTCAACCCTACACTGTACGTTACTGCTCACACAACACTCCTGTCAGCCCTACACTGCACATTACTGCTCACACATCACAACACTCCTGTCAGCCCTACACTGTACCTTACTGCTCCACACAACACTCCTGTGAGAACTACACTGTACATTACTGCTCACACAACACTCCTGTGAGCACTACACTGTACATTACTGCTCACACAACAGAACACTCCTGTCAGCCCTGCACTGTACCTTACTACCCACACAACCCAACATTCCTGTCAGCCCTACACTGTACTTTACTGCTAACACAACACTCCTGTCAGCCCTTCACTGTACATTACTGTTCACACAACACAGCACTCCTGTCAGGCCTACACCGTACCTTTCTGCTCACACAACACTCCTATCAGCCCTACACTGTACCTTACTACTGACACAACACAACACTCCTGTCAGCCCTACACTGTACCTTACTGCTCACACAACACAACACTCCTGTAAGCTCTGCACTGTACCTTACTGCTCACACAACACAACACTCCTGTCAGCCCTACACTGTACCTTACTGCTCACACAACACTCCTGTCAGCCCTACACTGTACCTTACTGCTCACACAACACTCCTGTCAGCCCTACACTGTACCTTCCTGCTCACACATCACTCCTGTCAGCCCCACACTGTACCTTACTGCTCACACAACACAACACCCCTGTCAAACCTACACTGTACGGTACGGCCCACACAACAATCCTGTCAGCACAACACTGTATCTTACTGCTCACACAACACTCCGTCAGCCCTACACTGTACCTTACTGCTCACACAACACTCCTGTCAGCCCTACACTGTACCTTCCTGCTCACACATCACTCCTGTCAGCCCCACACTGTAACTTACTGCTCACACAACACAACACCCCTGTCAGCCCTACACTGTACGGTACGGCCACACAACAATCCTGTCAGCACTACACTGTATCTTACTGCTCACACAACACTCCTGTCAGCCCTACACTGTCCATTACTGTTCACACAATACAACACTCCTGTCAGCCCTACAATGTACTCTACTGATCACACAGCACAACACTCCTGTCAGTCCTACGCTGTACCTTTCTGTTCACACAACACTCCTGTCAGCCATACACTGTACGGTACAGCCAACACAAGAATTCCTGTCAGCACTACACTGTACCTTACTGCTCACACAACACTCCTGTCAGCCCTACACGGTACCTTACTGCTCACATAACACTCCTGTCAGCGCTACACTGTACCTTACTGCTCACACAACACAACACTCCTGTCAGCCCTACACTGTACCTTACTGCTCACATAACACTCCTGTCAGCCCTACCCTGTACCATACTGCTCACACAACACTCCTGTCAGCTCTACACTGTACGTTACTGCTCACACAGCACTCCTGTCAGTCCTACACTGTACCCTACTGCTCAAACAACACTCCTGTCAGCCCTACACTGTACCTTACTGCTGACACAACACAACACTCCTGTCAGCCCTACACTGTACCTTACTGCTCACACAGCACAACACTCCTGTCAGCCCTACACTATACCTTACTGCTCACACAACACTCCTGTGAACCCTACACTGTACCTTACTTCTGACACAACACAACACTCCTGTCAGCCGCACACTGTACCTTACTGCTGACACAACACAACACTCCTGTCAGCCGTACACTGTACATTACTTCTGACACAGCACAACACTCCTGTCAGCCCTACACTGTACCTTACTGCTGACATAACACAACTCTCCTGTCAGCCCTACACTGTACCTTACTGCAAACACAACACAACACTCCTGTCAGCCCTACACTGTACCTTACTGCAAACACAACGCAACACTCCTGTCAGCCCTACACTGTACCTTATTGCTCACACAACACTCCTGTCAGCCCTACACTGTACCTTACTGCCCACACAACACAACACTCCTGTCAGCCCTACACTGTACCTTACTGCTGACACAACACAACACTCCTGTCAGCCCTACACTGTACCTTACTGCTCAGACAACACAACACTCCTGTCAGCCCTACACTGTACCTTACTGCTCACACAACACAACACTCCTGTCAGCCCGACACTGTACCTTACTGCTCACACAACACAACACTCCTGTCAGCCCTACACTGTACCTTACTGCTCACACAAGACAACACTCCTGTCAGCCCTACACTGTACGTTACTGCCCACACAACACTCCTGTCATCACTAGACTGTACCATACTGCTCACACAACACTCCTGTCAGCCCTACACTGTACCTTACTGCTCACACAACACTCCTGTCAGCCCTACATTGTACCTTACTGGTCACACAACACACCTGTCAGCCCTACACTGCACCTTACTGCTCACAGACCACAACACTCCTGTCAGCCCTACACTGTGCCTTACTGCTCACACAACACAACACTCCTGTCAGCATTACACTGTACCTTACTGCTCACACAACACTCCTGTCAGCCCTACACTGTACCTTACTGCTCACAGACCACAACACTCCTGTCAGCCCTACACTGTACCTTACTGCTCACACAACACTCCTGTCAGCCCTACACTGTACCTTACTGCTCACAGACCACAACACTCCTGTCAGCCCTACACTGTACCTTACTGCTCACACAACACTCCTGTCAGCCCTTCACTGTACCTTACTGCTCACACAACACTCCTGTCAGCCTACACTGTACCTTACTGCTCACATATCACTCCTGTTAGCGCCACACTGTACCTTACTGCTCACACAACACTCCTGTCAGCCCTACATTATACCTTACTGCTCACATAACACTCCTGTCAGCGCTACACTGTACCATACCGCTCACACAACACAACACTCCTGTCAACCCTACACTGTACCTTACTGCTCACACAACACAATACTCCTGTCAGACCTACACTGTATCTTACTGCTCACACAGCACAACACTCCTGTTAGCACTACACTGTACCTTACTGCTCACACAATACTCCTGTCAGCCCTACACTTACCTTACTTCTGACACAACACAACACTCCTGTCAGCCCTACACTGTACCTTACTGCTCACACAACACTACTGTCAGCCCTACACTGTACCTTACTGCTCACATATCACTCCTGTTAGCGCCACACTGTACCTTACTGCTCACACAACACTCCTGTCAGCCTTACACTGTACCTTACTGCTCACATATCACTCCTGTTAGCGCCACACTGTACCTTACTGCTCACACAACACTCCTGTCAGCCCTACATTATACCTTACTGCTCACATAACACTCCTGTCAGCGCTACACTGTACCATACTGCTCACACAACACAACACTCCTGTCAACCCTACACTGTACCTTACTGCTGACACAACACTCCTGTCAGCCCTACACTGTACCTTACTGCTCACATAACACTCCTGTCAGCCATACACTGTACGTTACTGCTCACACAACACTCCTGTCAGACCTACACTGTACGGTACTGCCCACACAACAATCCTGTCAACACTACACTGTACCTTACTGCTCACACAACACAATACTCCTGTCAGACCTACACTGTATCTTACTGCTCACACAGCACAACACTCCTGTTAGCACTACACTGTACCTTACTGCTCACACAATACTCCTGTCAGCCCTACACTTACCTTACTTCTGACACAACACAACACTCCTGTCAGCCCTACACTGTACCTTACTGCTCACACAACACTCCTGTCAGCCCTACACTGTACCTTACTGCTCACATATCACTCCTGTTAGCGCCACACTGTACCTTACTGCTCACACAACACTCCTGTCAGCCTACACTGTACCTTACTGCTCACATATCACTCCTGTTAGCGCCACACTGTACCTTACTGCTCACACAACACTCCTGTCAGCCCTACATTATACCTTACTGCTCACATAACACTCCTGTCAGCGCTACACTGTACCATACTGCTCACACAACACAACACTCCTGTCAACCCTACACTGTACCTTACTGCTGACACAACACTCCTGTCAGCCCTACACTGTACCTTACTGCTCACATAACACTCCTGTCAGCCATACACTGTACGTTACTGCTCACACAACACTCCTGTCAGACCTACACTGTACCTTACGGCTGACACAACACTCCTGTCAGCCCTACACGTACCTTACTGCTGACACAACACAACAGTCCTGTCAGCCCTACACTGTACCTTACTGCTGACACAACACAACACTCCTGACAGGCCTACACTGTACCTTACTGCTGACACAACACAACACACCTGTCAGCCCTACACTGTACCTTACTGCTCACACAACACTCATGTCAGCCCTACACTGTACCTTACTGCTCACACATCACTCCTGTCAGCCCTACACTGTACCTTACTGCTCATACAACACTCCTGTCAGCCCTACATTGTACCTTACTGCTCACAGATCACAGCACTCCTGTCAAACATACACTGTACCTTACTGCTCAAAGACGACAACACTCCTGTCAGCCCTACACTGTACCTTACTGCTCACACGACACTCCTGTCAGCCCTACACTGTACCTTACTGCTCACACAACACTCCTGTCAGCCCTACACTGTACCTTACTGCTCACAGATCACAACACTCCTGTCAAACCTATTCTGTACCTTACTGCTCACACGACACTCCTGTCAGCCCTACACTGTACCTTACTGCTCACACAACACTCCTGTCAGCCGCACACTGTACCTTACTGCTCATACAACACTCCTGTCTCCACTACACTGTACCTTACTGCTCATACAACACTCCTGTCTCCACTACACTGTACCTTACTGCTCACACAACACTCCTGTCAGCCCTACACTGTACGTTACTGCTCACACAACACTCCTGTCAGCCCTACACTGTACCTTACTGCTCACACATCACTCCTGTCAGCCCTACACTGTACGTTACTGCTCATACGACACTCCTGTCAGCCCTACACTGTACCTTACTGCTCACAGATCACAGCACTCCTGTCAAACATACACTGTACCTTACTGCTCAAAGACGACAACACTCCTGTCAGCCCTACACTGTACCTTACTGCTCACACAACACTCCTGTCAGCCCTACCCTGTACCATACTGCTCACAGATCACAACACTCCTGTCAAACCTACACTGTACCTTACTGCTCACACGACACTTCTGTCAGCCCTACACTGTACCTTACTGCTCACACAACACTCCTGTCAGCCCTACACTGTACCTTACTGCTCACAGATCACAACACTCCTGTCAAACCTATATCTGTACCTTACTGCTCACACGACACTCCCTGTCAGCCCTACACTGTACCTTACTGCTCACACAACACTCCTGTCAGCCCACACTGTACCTTACTGCTCTACAGTACACACTCCTGTTCAATACTACTGTACCTTACTGCTCACACGACACTCCTGTCAGCCCTACACTGTACCTTACTGCTCACACAACACTCCTGTCAGCCCACACTGTACTTACTGTAACACACTCCTGTCCACTACACTGACCACGCCTTGTCCAACCTCTGCTCCACTACCTGTACCTTACTGCTCACACAACACCCTGTCAGCCTTACACTGTACCTTACTGCTCACACAACACACCCCTGTCAGCCTTACACTGTACCTTACTGCTCACACAACACAACACCCCTGTCAGCTTTACACTGTACCTTACTGCTCACCACACACACCAACACAAACACCCCTGTCAGTCTTACACTGTACCTTACTGCTCACACAACACAACACCCCTGTCAGCCCTACACTGTACCTTACTGCTCACACAACACAACACCCCTGTCAGTCTTACACTGTACCTTACTGCTCACACAACACAACACCCCTGTCAGCCCTACACTGTACCTTACTGCTCACACAACACAACACCCCTGTCAGTCTTACACTGTACCTTACTGCTCACACAACACCCCTGTCAGCCCGGCACTGTACCTTACTGCTCACACAACATAGCACTCCTGTCAGCCCTACACTGTACCTTACTGCTCACACAACACTCCTGTCAGCCCTACACTGTACCTTACTGCTCACACAACACTCCTGTCAGCCTTACACTGTACCTTACTGCTCACACAGCACTGCTGTCAGCCCTACACTGTACCTTACTGCTCACACAACACTCCTGTCAGCCTTACACTGTACCTTACTGCTCACACAACACTCCTGTCAGCCTTACACTGTACCTTACTGCTCACACATCACTCCTGTCAGCCTTACACTATGCGTTCCTGGCACCACTCATCCCTTGGTAACTGAGTATGTACAGTTTACGGAATGTTGACCATGCAGTGAATATGATGGTGACTATGGTGACTGGTGATATCCTTACCTCAAACACAATCCTATAGCTGAGAGGACCTGGTTGATCATATAGAAGCGGATGAAGAAGATGAAGAACAACAACACAACATCAACAACATTATGACAACGACGACGACGACGATGATGATAATGACGATGATGACGACGACAATGATGATAATGATATTGTTGATGATGATGATGATGATGATGATGATGATGATGATGATGATGATGATGGTGATGGTGTTGATGATGATGATGATGATGATGATGATGATGATGATGATGATGATGATGATGATGATGATGATTCCTCACCTTGGCTAGGGGCCCTTTGGTGGAGAGGATCTTGTAGACCATGTAGAGGGGGATCATGGAGATGGAGGAGAAGGCCATCAGTATGCCGACCACGTGGGCCCAGGTGGGGAAGGTGTAGTTCACGTACTTCACCGGTACATAGGTCAGAATGTTGAACATCACCACCCCCTGCACCACACAGCGTGTCAAAGCAACAGTCACACACACCGATCCAGTCTTCAGTCCTGCCATTCCCATTCAGTTTTTGCAGGCCATACACTCACAAATGTCTGCGTTAAATAGCAGCCTATGATCTCTTAAACGCACACACACACACACACACACACACACACACACACACACACACACACACACACACACACACACACACACACACACAGAGAGAGAGAGATATATATATATATATACATATATATATATATATACATATATATATACATATATATACAAATACATATATATATATATATATATATATATATATGCTTCTTAGGTGGCACCTTTGGTTGGTTTTTTGAAAACTCAACAAACATACTACGGTATTGCACACCAGCCTTTTCTGGGATAGCATTCTTCTTAAAACCGAAAAGGCAGAGGAGTCAAATTACCACTTTCCGCGGTCACTGAGGAGAAACAATCAGGTTTCGAAATATCGGTATCTGACCAGGAGTTATATGTTAGTGGCTTTCCTCCCCATTGGAGATTGTCTCCTTCTTGGAGACTATAAGCTTGCTGAAGGCTCATGTTGAGAAGCATTTATTTTATTTTTCCCCCTTCAACCACTCAAGCACATACTGTTAGTTAGGCAGAATGATCTACCACTGCAGATATGAATGCTTATCTCCCCCTATTTCTTCAATCTAAGACATAAGAGCAAGCTTTGTTTACAATTGAATATTTCTTGCAGTCATTGCAACACCAAGCTGCTCTGTAAGTTGCTGGAATGGTGCTCGGTACTTATCCTTGGAATTTATTAGTTTATTGTAATATATATATATATATATATATATATATATATATATATATGTATACACACACAGGCACGCGCGCACACGCGCACGCACGCACGCGTGCACGCACGCATGCACGCACTCACACAGATAACTGATCATTGAATTATGCTATGCGGAAAATATATTGGGAAAACAAACAAACAAAAACAACGTGACAAACATTGCATTAGAAAGAAAAAATATGTTAAGAATGACATATTCACATTTCTATGCACTTTGATAGTAGCTTAAATGTGATCAATGGAAAGATAACCAAACAAGAAGTAAGAAAAAAATGCTGTATACTAAATGAAATGAGTAAAACCATTGAAATAACTCATGGAACAAATAAACATAAAAACAAACGAACGAACAAAATATCAAGGAAGTAAACAGATAAATTAGGGCTTTCACTGGAACCGAAGAAGTTAAGCCAAAACAAAACAAATAGATAGAGTATGTAAAGCAACATGATTAAAGAATTCTTTAATGCGCAAAAAAAAAGAAAGAAAATAATAGTGAGATCAGGGACGGGAAGGACTCCGTTTAATTAGAAGGGGGTGGCAATGACTGAACAGATCTTCAACAGACAACAACTATGAAGAGATCGGCAAAGAGGGGTGATGGGGGGTGGCCTTACTCCAATGATCAGGGGAATGATTACGGTTTCACAGATAACAGACAACGTAACAGTGAAGAAATCATTTGGGAGGGCTGGAGGGTGGGGGTGGGGTTACTCCAGTAATCAGGGGAATGATTACGGTTTAACAGATCTACACACAACATGACACTGAAGAAATCGTTTGGGAGGGCTGTGGAGGGATGGGGGTGGGGGTGGGGGGGGGTGTTACTCCAGTGATCGGGGTGACGGTTTAGCAGATTCACAGACAACATGACTGTAAAGAAATCATTTGAGAGTGTTGGGGGTGGTTTTGCTCCAGTGATCAGGGGAATGGTGACGGTTTAACAGATCTACAGACAACATGACAGTAAAGAAATCATTTGGGAGTGTTTTGGGGACGGTTTTGCTCCAGTGATTAGGGGAGTGGTGACGGTTTAACAGATCTACAGAAATATGACAGTGAAGAGACCATATGGGAGGCTTGGGGTAGGGTTTCACACCAATGATTTGGGGAATGGTGACGGATTAACAGATCTACAGACAGTATGACAGTTAAGAAATCATTTGAGAGTGTTGGGGGGGGGGGTTGCTCCAGTGATCAGGGGTGGTGATGAAGGAGGTGCTGACTGTTTATGAGATCTACCGACAACATAACAACAAACAGATTGACAACATAACAACAAACAGATTGACAACATAACAACAAACAGATTGACAACATAACAACAAACAGATTGACAACATAACAACAGATTCGAAAAAAAGATCATATTCTATTTCAAAACAAAATTACAAAGAAGGAGTAAACGAATACACACGGCGGTAAGACCATAATAACAACAACAACAAAACATGATGGCCATGATCACTGTGATATTGATCATAATCACTATCACCATTATCAACATCATCACCATGTTACCACTGTGATTACCAACACTACTATTACCACTACCACTACTACTAATTATAACCATAACATGACAATGTCAGCCCCTTCATGAGCATCATATGCGTTTCTTTGTCTAATCGCGGACATGTGTAAGCATAAAAATAACCACAAAGGAAAAAAAAAAAACCCAATGAACAGAGGGATCAGGAGGGTGGGGGAAGGGAGTGGTCTTACTCCAGTGATGAGGGGGGTGGTGACGGTCCAACAGATCTTCCACAGGAAACAGGGGTAGAAGCCAAACATGTCTCGCAGATTCTCGTAGAACCGATTGACGCCTGAAACAAGACAGAAGCTATCTGCTGATGGTGCTGCCTCACACCTGGCACCATCAGCTGACTCTTCACTGCACGCTGAGTTATTACAGGGGGGGGGGGGGGAGTGGGAGTGCCAGTTGGTGTAAGTGGGTGGTGATGGTGGGCAATGTGTTTATGACATAGATACGTGTGCGTGTGTGATGGCAGTGGCAAGCATAATGTTTTGAACGTTCTTCCTTGTTGTGCCTGCAACATTCATTTTCATAACACACAAACACGCATAGACACACAGACACACATAAACACACATGCATACACACACGCATGCACGCGCGCACACGCAGCACGCAGCACGCACGCACGCACTCACACGCACGCACGCACGCACGCACGGACACACACACGCACACACGCACGCACGCACGCAATGTGTGCATGCACACATGCACACACGCACGCACGCATGCACGCACACACAACACACACACATACACACACATGCGCGTGCACACACGCACGCACGCACACACACACACACACACACACACACACACACACACACACACACACACACACACACGTATATACAGAGAGAGAAAGAGAGAGAGGGGACGAGAGAGACAGAGACACAGAGACAGAGAGAGACAGAAACAGAGACAGACAGACAGATAGACAGACAGACAGACAGATGGACAGGCAGATAGACAGAGAGACACAGACAGTGGCAGTTTACCATAGGACCAGCCAATGGCGATGCACTCAAAGAAGATGAGCAGTAGCAATCCAATACCGCTGGCAGAGTAGGTGTCAAAGATGGTGTACACGTACATGCCACCCTGAAATTTAAGTCTGCAGTCATTTATTCCTGATACACTAAACTTCAATACTTCTCTCTGAACCGTCATAGAACAATTGATTCTCTCTGAAACACTATTCTGCAATAAGTTATCCCCGAAACACCATTGATTCTCTCTGAAACACTATTCTGCAATAAGTTATCCCCGAAACACCATTGATTCTCTCTGAAATACTATTCTGCAATAAGTTATCCCCGAAACACCATTGATTCTCTCTGAAACACTATTCTGCAATAAGTTATCCCCGAAACACCATTGATTCTCTCTGAAACACTATTCTGCAATGTTTTCCCCGAAACACCATTGTACAAGAAATTCTCCCTAAAACATTATTGTGCAATATTTTCTCCCCCAAACACCACTGTACAATAACTTCTACCTGGAACACTATTGTGCAATAAGTTCTCCCTGAAACACCATTGCCCAATAAATGTCCCTGAAATACCGTTGTAGCATAGATTCTCTCGAAACATCACTGTACACTGAATTCTCCCTGAAACACCATCACTGGAAAATCTCTTACTGAAATATCAATGTACAATAATCTATCCTTCGACCACGATTAAACAATCACCTGTCATTCAAAGACTATTGTACAATGTTTTCTCCCTCTCCTTCCGGTGTTTGCCCCTGTATATAGTGGTTGATTGATTCTGTGGTGGACTGCATGATTCATAACTATAGTAGAAAGAAACTCGTGGAGAGCGTGGCAGCAGAGAGTCCTCAGAAGAGAAGCCCCCTTCAAGCAAGTGTTTCGGCCCTTATCTCCTGACACTCTAGGGGGTTGGGCCACACCCGGTTCATGACTCCGGATGTCCCTCTGCTGCCCCTTTTTTTTCCCATCTTGGGACGAGCCATGGCTGGGATTCGAACCCATGACCCTCTGGACATGCTCATTTTCCACTTAATGACTCGCGCTTTAACCACTGAGCCACAGGGACACCTGATATTTGTAGGGAAATTAAGCCTTATGAAGTTCACTTTTGTTCCTCCTTGACCAGATCCAGCTTGAACACCTCTCTGCCGCTTCTGCCATTGCTTTCAGGGCTCTGGTTTTTTCCTTCCCTGCAACTGAGAGCTGTTTCATGAGGCTGTATGCAGACGTTCCTACAAATCCCCTAGCTCCAATTTCTGCAGTGAGGACTTTGACCTGATAGCCTTCTCTCCTCAGGCTGTTTGCCAGATCAGCATACTTTTCAGTCTTGTAGATTTGAGCTGCCTCCATTCTGTTCTCATATGGCACCGTGAGCTCGATCATGATCAGCTGCTTGGTTGACTTAGAGTGGACTACTATGTCTGGTCTCATGCCACTCTTGCTGATGATCTCTGGGTGACTCTTCCATTCTGGGAGGTCTGCAGTGCACTCCCAGTCATCTGCCCCGTCCAGCAGACTCTGCCTGCATGTTTCGAGTGGCACTGTTGTTCTTGGCCATGATTTGCTGCCTCCTGCCGTGAAGAATGTTGTGGGTGCTTTTGGAGTCCTGATTTTCCCTTTTGTGGTGTTGGTACTAGCCCAGACTACTTGTACAATCTCTTTGAGCACTTGGTTGTGCCTCCATGTGTACCTTCCTTGAGCCAGGGCTACTTTACATGAGCTTAGGACATGCTCCACTGTTTGTTTTTCATGGCAGAGGGGGCATGCAGGATCGTCTGTTTTCCCCCACTTCACCAGGTTTGCATTTGAGGGCAGAAGGTCATATGCAGATCTGAGAATGAAGCTGATCCTGAGAGGGGCCATGTGCCAAATGTCATTCCAAGTGAGACTTCTTTGGAGTGCATTCTCCCACGTTGTCCATTGCCCTTGCTGGCTCTGCTGGACTGCTTTTTGAAGTCTTTTTTGGTCTTCTTCTTTTCTCATCTCCTGAATCATCATGTCTCTTTTGGCTTTTCCTTTGGCCTTTGACCACTATTCAGTTTTGGTCACCCCCAGTCCTTGTCTGTTGGTCTGTGTGTGTCCTGTTATTTCTCTGATCTTGAGACTTTCTTTTGCAGAATCCATCGCCTCTTGAACTTTCCATTTTCTGCCTGTCTTCAGCTGGGGCTTGATTGCTTCTACCACCTTGTCTCCTGAGTCCTCCAGCATGCTTTGAAGTCTGATCTTCCCTGCTTTGTATTCCTCCAGGATGGATTTCAGTGGTAGTTTCAGCTTTGCTTGGCGACAGTACAGCGCTATGTCAGTCAGACAGGGTGGGACACCAAGCCATTTCCTTGTGAACTTGTTGATTTTGGCTTCCATTGCCTCCACTATGCTGGTGCAGATGTCGTATATCATCAGAGGCCATAGGAGCTTTGGTATCAGCATGAACTGCAGACACCAGACCTTGTATTTGCCAGGGAGCCCACACTGGTCAATGGTCTCCAAGCCTTCCTCCGCCATCTGCTTGGTTTCTTTTGCTCTTTGTGTGTCTTTCAGCGTATCATCATACCATCTTCCAAGGCTCTTGACTGGTTCTTCTGTGACTGTTGGAATGGCCTGGTTGGCAACACTGAAGACCACAGATCCGGCCACTTTTCCTTTCCTCAGTGAGAGACTCCGTGATTTCTTTGGCTTGAACTTCATTCTGGATGAGGCAACTATGTCGTCCAGCCTCTCCAGCACATGACGTGTCTCGTCTTCTCTGGATGAAATCACTGTAGTGTCATCCATGAAGGCCTTGAGAGGAGGCATCTTGTATCCATCGCCAAGGTCTGTTTGTCTCGCGTTGTTTGTTGCTGCTTTCAAGATGAGTTCCATTGCCAGCACGAACAGTATTGGGGAAATTGCACAGCCCATTGCAATACCCACTTCCAAGTTGATCCAGTCTGTTGTGTACTCCTTGGTAGAGAACCGCATTGAGAAGCCATTGAAGTACTTCTTGAGCATGTCGCGGATGTTCTTTGGCACATGGTACATCTCAAGAGCCAACTGTATCATCTCATGGGGCACAGATCCATATGCGTTTGCCAGATCAAGCCACACTACGTCCAGGTCTCTCTTTTCTGTTTTTGCTTTTTGGATTGCGTCCCAGATCATTGTGGCGTGTTCTACACAGCCAGCCACGCCTGGGATGCCACCTTTCTGGACTGACACATCCAAGTACTTGTTTTCCATCAGGTACTTGGTCAGCCTTGCTGCCATGACAGAGAAGAAGATTTTCCCTTCGACGTTCAGTAGTGATATTGGCCTGAACTGGCTGATGTCACTTGAGTTTTGCTCTTTGGGGATGTACACACCATCTGCCATCATCCACTGGCCGCTGATCTTCTGGTTTCTCCAAGCCGATCGCAGCAGCCTGTGGAGCCACTCCAGCACCTTGGGACATTTCTTGTAAAGCTGGTAAGGTATTCCGTTTGGCCCTGGTGATGATTTGGCTCTGGCTTTGTCGACCACCTTCTTGATTTCCGCCAACGTTGGAGGCTTGCCATTGAACTGTTCCTCAGGGTTGGTTGGCCACACCAGACCTTGAATGTCGAGTGGTGCTTTGCTCTGTGGGTCAGAGTATGTTTTCCTCAGATGCTGCTCAAGAACTCCTTTGTCCACACTTAGGGTCCCAGATTTTGGCTGCTCAAACAGTGTTCTGGCAAACTGGAAGGGGTCTCTGAAGAAGCGCTCTTGTGTCTTCTTCTTTTTGCTCTTCCTCTTCCTCGCAGATTCTGCTTTGCTGAGGGCGCTGTGTTTTTCTTTCAGGTCTTTCCACAGTTTTTCCAAGCCTTGTTTTTCAGCTGGCAATGCGGTCTTCATTTGCATCTTGAGGTTTTTCTTTTGGACCCTGATCTTGTCCATCTTTTCTTGGCGTCTGGATTTTTTTGGAGGTGTTTTCTCTTTGGGTAGTTTTGCTCCATAGGCGTCTCTACATGTGGCATACACAATGTCCCCATATGTGGCTAGTTTGTGTTCCAGGGTGCTTTTCCCTATCAGTGCATCGAGTCTTTGGACGATTTTTGCATCCAGTTTCTCCCAATCTTCAGTTTCGTTTGCTCGTGGCAGGTTGAGTTTCAGGCGCCTAGCATCGAGGGCCTGTGCAAATTCCTCATCCGAACCAACAGCGTGGATGTCCTTGGCACTGTGGTTTAAATCCTGGCCTTGGTCTTCCGACGTCTTATCTGCTGATGCAGTGCGCTGCTGCTCATTCAGATGAGTCTTCACACATCCCATCTTTGTTCTGTGGATCTTCATGCCACGGGTGGTAGCGAAACGCTTTCCACAGACACATGGATATTCCATTTGGTCCATGTTCATAGTCCGTTTGGGATTTGCAGTCATGATTGGTTGAGCACCGATGGATTCATCATTCTCTCCCCCTTTCGGTGAATCCTGGGAGCATCTTTTCCTTTTATTCTTAGTAGCCACATGTTTAAGGCAAAGTGGGGAGCCAGCCCACAGAGCCCTTGGTTCTGGTCTTTCCCAGTGTCCTCCGGTCTTTCCCGGACGTCCTCCGGCCTATTCCCGGAAGTCAATGGTTTACCCATGCATCAGTAGAAAGAAACTCGTGGAGAGCGTGGCAGCAGAGAGTCCTCAGAAGAGAAGCCCCTTCAAGCAAGTGTTTCGGCCCTTATCTCCTGACACTCTAGGGGGGTTGTACTCAAGTGGAAACTCCAGCTGACACAACCGTACAATAT
>CM065734.1:61388649-61403649 GCA_033310375.1 Conus canariensis
ACCTCTACTGTATCATAACTGGCATACACTGACACCTCGTCATCTCTACAGACACTGATCATCCCATTAACTCCACATGATAACTATCAGACACTGACCACCCCTTCTAACTCTGTATCATAACTGGCATACACTGACACCTCGTCTATCTCTACAGACACTGATCATCCCATTAACTCCACATGATAACTATCAGACACTGACCACCCCATTCTAACTCTGTATCATACCTGGCATACACTGACACCTCGTTATCTCTACAGACACTGATCATCCCATTAACTCCACATGATAACTATCAGACACTGACCACCCCATCTAACTCTGTACATACCTGCATACACTGACAACCTCGCATCTCTACAGAAACTATGATCATACCCATTAACTCCACATGATAACTATCAGACACTGACCACCCCACTAACTCTACATGATAACTATCAGACACTGACCACCCCACTAACTCTACATGATAACCATCAGACACTGACCACCCCACTAACTCTACATGATAACTATCGACACTGACCACCCCACTTACTCTACATGATAACTATCAGACACTGACCACCCCACTAACTCTACATGATAACCTCATACACTGACGACCCCATAACTCTACATGATAACAATCAGACACTGACCACCCATAACTCTACATGATAACTATCAGACACTGACCACCCCACTAACTCTACATGATAACCGTCTGACACTGATCCACCCATTAACTCTACATGATAACTATCAGACACTGACCACCCCACTAACTCTACATGATAACGTCATACACTGACCACCCCACTAACTCTACATGATAACTTCAGACACGATGACCACCTCACTTAACTCTACATGATAACTATCAGACACTGACCACCCCACTAACTCTACATGATACCTCTAGACACAGACGACCCCTATTAACTCTACATGATAACTATCAGACACTGACCACCCACTAACTCTACATGATAACTTCAGACACTGACCACCCCACTAACTCTACATGATAACTCTCAGACACTGACGACCCTACTTAACTCTACATGATAACTATCAGACACTGACCACCCCACTAACTCTACATGATAACTCTCAGACACTGACCACCCCACTAACTCTACATGATAACTCTCAGACACTGACCACCCCACTAACTCTACATGATAACTATCAGATACTGACCACCCCACTAACTCTACATGATAACCGTCTTAACACAGACCACCCCATTAACTCTACATGAAAACTATCAGACACTGACCACCCACTAACTCTACATGATAAATATCAGACACTGACCACCCCACTAACTCTACATGATAACTCTCAGACACTGACGACCCTATTAACTCTACATGATAACTATCAGACACTGACCACCCCACTAACTCTACATGATAACTATCAGACACTGACCACCCCACTAACTCTACACGATAACTATCAGACACTAACCACCCACTAACTCTACATGATAACTATCGGACACTGACCACCCCACTAACTCTACATGATACCTCTCAGACACTGATGATCCTATTAACTCTACATGATAACCATCAGACACTGACCACCCCACTAACTCTACATGATAACAATCAGACACTGCCACCCCATTAACTCTACATGATAACTATCAGACACTGACCACCCCACTAACTTCTACATGATAGCCGTCTTAACAGACCCCCACTAACTCTACAGATAACTGTCAGACACTGACACCCCACTAACTCTACATGATAACTATCAGACACTGACCACCCCACTAACTCTACATGATAACTCTCAGACACTGACGACCCTATTAACTCTACATGATAACTCTCAGACACTGACCACCCCACTAACTCTACATGATAACTATCAGATACTGACCACCCCACTAACTCTACATGATAACTATCAGATACTGACCACCTCACTAACTCTACATGATAACTATCAGATACTGACCACCCCACTAACTCTACATGATAACTATCAGACACTGACCACCCCACTAACTCTACATGATAACTCTCAGACACTGACCACCCCACTAACTCTACATGATAACTATCAGACACTGACCACCCCACTAACTCTACATGATAACTATCAGATACTGACCACCCCACTAACTCTACATGATAACTATCAGACACTGACCACCCCACTAAGTCTGCATAATAACTATCAGACACTGACCACCCCACTAATTCTACATGTTAACTGTCAGACACTGGCCACCCCACTAACTCTACATGATAACTATCAGACACTGACCACCCCACTATGTCTACATAATAACTATCAGACACAGACCACCCCACTAACTCTACATAATAACTATCAGACACAGACCACCCCACTATGTCTACATGATAACTATCAGACACTGACCACCCCACTAATTCTAATGATGACCGTCATCTCTACAGACTGGGCAGGCACTGACCGCTCTCGGCCACCTCGCTGACCGGTCGTTTCTGTTCGTGCGCCATGAATCCGACGATGGAGAAGATGACAAAGCCGGCAAAGAGGCTGGTGGAACTGTTGAGACAGGAGATCATCACGGCGTCCCTGCACACACACACACACACACACACACACACACACACACACACACACACACACACACACACGCACACACGCACGCACGCACGCACGCACGCACACACGCACGCACGCACGCACGCGCACGTTCGCACGCATCCACGCACACGCACAGACACACACACACACACACACACACACACACACACACACACACTCACACACACACACACACACACACACACACGCACGCACGCACGCACGCACGCACGCACGCACGCACACACACACACACACACACACACACGCACGCACGCACGCACGCACGCACGCACGCACACACACACGGGGGCGTTGTCTATAAAGTGAATATAGACGTGCGTAAACAGCGTGATGATATTCAATAATATTATGACCACAGATGTCGCAAAATCTATAGCCGACTATAGAGACACTAGAGACACATGTTGACGTTTGATATGCGTGGGATGATTAACACGTGACACCACATACTGGTTGACTGTAAACTAATGTGACATTTTTAATGAAATCTACAGGGGGACTGCGGACACTGTGCCTGTTGTGGTACTATCCACGGGGTGACTTCAAACATCGTGGTTATACATAACGGGGTGACTGTAAATACTTTTAGTAAACACTGTATAAATGTCTACTGGGTGATCATAAACCCTGTAACCACTGTGACAATATCTCTGCTATTATTGTAAGCACCTGTAAACACTATGGCCGTTATTTATGGTATGATTGCAGATACTTGTAAACATTATGTAAACCTATATTGGGTGATCATAAAATCTGTAACCATTGTAGCAATATCCCTGCTGTGATTAACTACTTATCAAAACTGTGGCCATTACCTATAGCCTGATTCCAGATACTTGTAAACGCTGTCAAAATGTCTATCGGGTGATTGTGAACACCTGTGAGCTACTGTGGCAATATTTCCCGTTGGGATAGTGAATCTGTGTGAAGAGTGTAGCCATACCCTGTGGCGTGGCTGTAGCTCCTACCTGTAGACGTTGTGGTGATACTGGTTGTAGCTTCCCAAGGCGATCATGGTGCCCAGCCCCAGACCGTAGGAGAACATCACTTGGGAGGCAGCGTCAATCCACACCTGCACACACACAAACACACACCAACACACACACACACAACACACACACACACACACACAACACACACACACACACCCCACACACACACACACACACACACACCACATCACACACACCACACATACATAACATACAACAAGACGCATTTATTTAACTACACTTCCATTCAATACCCTACGTGCAGGCAAATCACAGCTAATACCTTGTTTTTTTTCTGGTTCTGTCTGTGAGTTTGTAAATTTTCTGTCTGTCTGCATGATAAAAGCTGGGCACGTGTCTTTGTCCGATGTCACTTTCTTTGTTGACAACTTCACGATATTGTTTGAAGGTTTACACACCACACACACACACACACACACACACACACACACACACACACACCCCACACACAGCACACACACACACAAAACCACACTAGCACCACGCACGCACGCACACACGCACGCATGATACTGACATTGTCAAAAGCGCTCAGTGTTGCTAATCGTTCTTTCGCTGTTGTTCTATAGATCTGTTCAAAATGTGCATGAGGATTCTGACTCACTTACACACCAGAAAAGGTATCAAGCAAAGAAAAGGAGGGGGGGGGGGGGGGTATTATATAGAAGAATGATGGAGGGCCAAGTGTCGTGGGACGGGGCTGACAGGCAGCTGGCTTAAGGGGAATCTCACGGAGGAGTCTCGGAGTTTGGTGATGTTGGGCACGATGTAGAACTTGATGCCTTCCAGGGCCCCGGGCAGGGTGACTCCTCTGATCAGCAGAATGGTCAGCAACACGTAGGGGAAGAGGGCTGTGAAATACACCACCTGAAACAACACACACCACATCAAACACACCACCACATGAAGCACATACACACACACAAAACACCATCACACACCACATCAAAAAACCCACCACATGCCACGTGAAATGCCGTTTCTTTCTACCTGACACACCATCACACACCACATGAAAAACCCCACCACATACCACGTGAAAGGCCGTTTCTCTACCTGAAACACCATCATACACCACATCAAAAACTCCACCACATACCACGTGAAAGGTAATTTCTTTCTACCTGAAACACCAGCACACACCACATGAAAAACCCCACCATATACCACGTGAAAGACCTTTACTATCTACATGAAACACCATCACACACCACATGAAATTCTCTCTACCTGACACACCATCATACACCACCTGAAAAACCAGCACATACCACGTGAAAGGCTATTGCTTTCTACCTGAAATACCATCATACACCACATCAAAAACCCCACCAAATACCACGTGAAAGGCAATTTCTTTCTACCTGAAACACCATCACACACCACACGAAAAACCCCACCAAATACCACGTGAAAGGCAATTTCTTTCTACCTGAAACACCATCACACACCACATGAAAAACCCCCCACATACCACGTAAAAGCCTTTTCTCTGTACCTCAAATACGATCACACACCACTTGAAAAACCATCACATACCTCGTGAAATTTCAATTCCTGTACCGGAAACACCATCACACACCACATGAAAAACTACCACATACCACGAGAAAGATCGTTTCGCTCTACCTAAAACACTATCATACACAACCAGAAATACCTCTGCGCGCCACATAAATCCATTGATTTTCACCACGTGAATTACCTCCATATATCGTTTTAGAACACAGACATACATAACCTTAAATATCACCATACACTTAGACCTGTTCACACATACGACGTTGCTTATGTTTTGTACACACGTTTGGCGAAAATACGGTGAAACGACGAACTAAAAAGATATGGAGAAAATTCTGGAGGCAAAGTTCTTGAGTAGTGATTGCACTTGAAGGGATTTAACTAAAGAGCAACAACTCTTGCTAACTTCCGCGCGCGAACTCGCGTTTGGCGGTATCTGTTTATTCGACAACATGCCCTGAAACATCGGGGGACAAAACGACGAGAAAGCATACGTTCGTGCCAAAATATGCTAATGAATCAGGTTTGAAAGTAACTTGTATCAGAAAGAACCTACTTTACCGTAGTCAGTGCAAGATTGGGGAAGCAACCTCTGCAGTGTGATGGCAGGTGAAAACGAAACGAACCCTTCCCTCCCCTTTTTAGAGAAATGTGAAATATTTTGTACACATTTTTTTCTGTAGAAAAAAACTCTCATTTTTGTTAAAAATTACATCAACAGCAGTGTTGGGATAAACATGTTGTGCATCATCTAAAAACACCACTTACACCCTTTCAAAACACCACTAAACGACACATGACCACTGATCCCCACAATAAACACCACCTGAACCACCACGACACAGCACCTGAAACATCACCTACAAATCAAGTGAAAAACCACCACACCATCTATAACACCGCTACACACCAATTGAAACATGACCACAAGCCAATGGAACACCCACCACAGACACCTTAATCACCATCATACACCATCTGAAACACCACCAAAAATCAACTGAAACATCGCTTCACACACTGACTGAAACACCATCCCACACCAGCTGACACGTCATAACTCACACAGCAACTGAAATACAATTTCACACCAATTGATGTATAGCACATAGCATGAAATACCATCGTACATTATGAAACATACCATCCAATATCACCTAAAACACCAGAACATGCCGCTCAAAAACCTTTCTAAGCTACACACAAAAAGTTAAGGATCACTTTCACAAACATTCATAACTGTCAAAATAAGAAAGTCAATGCGTTGAAGTTTGGCCAACATTTAATTCCATTCTTTAGTGATAACGATACACAATTGCCTTCAATCTCGAGCAATCGTTTGGTGTGTACATTTGATTAAAGTGGGTACGTATCCAAATTTGATTTCCCAAAGTCATTGAAATCACAAGACAGGGCATACTGATGCTCCCAAAAGCTCAGTAATGCGTGTAACCACCATGGCTGTTCTGGCACTCAACGCAGCGAGTCCTCATCGAGTTGACCGGGTTGGTGAAGATCCTCTGTGGAAGCGCCTGCCACTCAGCCTGCAGCATCTGGTAGAGGTGTTGGGCATCCCTGGGAGGGGGGTGGCTCCTCACTTTGCGATCCAGCTCATCCCAGAGGTTCTCAATCGGGTTGAGATCGGGACTGCATGCTGGCCACTCCATTCTGTTGACTCCAGACTGCTGCAGGAAGTCGTTGACCACCCTTGCCCTGTGGGGGCAAGCATTGTCATCCTGGTAGACAGCCCTCGGTCTCATCTGCTGCAGTGTAGGCACAGCCAGCAGTCGAAGGATCTCATCGCGGTATCGGATGCCAGTCAGGTTACCCTGTACATGATACAAGGGTGTTCTGTGGTGAAGGCTGAAGGCCCCCCAGACCATTACAGAACCTCCACCAAAGGCCACCTTTTCTTGGACAGTGGCGTCAGTAAAGCGTTGCCCTGGGCGCCTCCAGACCCTCAGTCGGCCGTCGTTGTGGTGAAGGGTGAAGCGTGATTCATCACTGAACAGGACCTGGGACCATTGCTGACGTGTCCACCTCACGTGACGTGCGCAGAAGGCGCGGCGTGCTGCCCTATGGGCTGGAGTTAAGCGTGGCCGTACTGCTGGGCGACGAGAACGGAGATTAAACCCATGTATGCGGATCCGTGTGGTCTGCTGGCTGATGTTGATGTTAGTAGCCACCCTGAACTGCCTTTGAATTATGCTGGAAGAGGCTGTTCTTGTCTGCAGGGCTTGTTGTTCAATGAGACGATCGTCACGTGGGGTTGTCTTCTTCGGTCGACCAGATCTGCGTCTTTCATGGACAATCCCAGTGGCTGTGAAGCGTTGAATCAGTCGGACAATGACCGAGATGGACACATGAAGTCGCCTGGCCACTTCTCGCTTGGGAACACCATCTTGGAACCATGCAACAGCTCGTCCCCTATCCACTCGCTTAATTTTCGTCGTGGAGGCATTGTCAGATCAGGCCTACTACTGGTGGAATGTCTTCTTATATAGCCAAGCGAGCGACAGCATCTCACACATAAACAGCAGTGCTTGCACGTGCATAATGGTTTTTCCATCTGGCAAGAGCAATGTGTTCAGGCAGAACGGTCCAAAACAAGGTCATTTTTCGCAAGTTTCCGCTTTTCCGTTTGCGGCCCAGCTCAGTAGTAGAGAATCCCGTGCAATTTTCGCACTAACACAACATCGCCCACTTACAGCTGAACAAGAATTCATGACAATTTGGCTGGACTAAGAAATAAATAACAGTAGCGAACTGAGTTTATTACGCACCTGTTTTCACATACTGATCCTTAACTTTTTGTGCGTAGTATATAATCATCATCTTGAATGGTATTATAAGCCAACATTACCATATTTTTTATTCAAGTTTCATGTATATACACCCTCGCAAAATTGGTAAGCACTCACTGGAAACATCACTGCATATCATTTAAAACACCTTTAGCGCAACCTGAAACATCACTACCACTCGTCACCCCAAAGCGATTTTACAATGCCATATTCGCACTGATACGTTTTGTGATGATCAGCCTTGTCATGCAGTGATTCCAGACTTAGGAACGCTCCAGGTAGTATTTGCCATAGCGTCAAATAGTTATGACATAGCCTGTTAACACTTTGTTAATATCTAAATGTCAAAACCAATAACAGCAGAAGAAAAGGTAAATCTAGCGAAAAAGACTCGAAAACAATTACATACTTGCCATTCTAACTTACTTAAATATCAGACGTGAATTGGACTCAAGAGTAACTGTAAGTCATTAATATTATCCACACATAGGAACACACACACACGCGCGCGCGCTCACGCGCGCACACACACACACACACACACACACACACCACACACCACCACACACACACAACGCACACACACACACACACACACACCACACACACGCACGCACGCACGCACGCACACGCACGCACACACACACACACACACACACACACGCACGCACGCACGCGCAGCACGCAACGCACGCACGCACGCACGCACACACACACACACACACACACACACACACACCGGTCGTGACCTTGACCTACTTTGCCGGTCCACTTGACGCCCTTGAAGATGCAGAGGTAGGCGACGATCCAGATGAAGAGCAGGCACAGTGCCAGCTGCCAGCGGACAGGGCCCGGCAGGTCGATGCCCCCAGAGATCTGCAGGGCGTTCCGTCTGCCAGGAGGCAACACGTCTGTAAGAGGTGGGGGAGAGACATGGGACAGGAAGGGTTAAGGTGAAGAACCCTGTGATCTCCACGCCCTGCCCTTCAGCAGCTGGCCTGAGTGACCAACAGGTCATAGGGCAGTGCAGCCACAGTCACATCAGCAGCAGTATCAGCAGCAGTGTCGTTGATGAATACAGTGCTACGGTGCTTCATAGGGAATGTTTAGTCTTCCAAAGAGTCCTGTTACATGCCTGAGTGATATCTGGGTCCACTCTGTCACACTCGCAACGTGTTCTGAATTCATGCAAAATAGCGCTAACCCAGGGAAAGTACATATGGAGGCACAACCAAGTGCTGAAGGAGATCCTACATTGTACACCTTCTGCTGTCAAACCCTCTCCCTACAGTTTCTTTCCGCTGTTTCGTTATCCCTGCGCCCATGAATGTAGATATCAATTAAAGGGTTTTTAATGTATGTAGATAATCTACAGTACATACACACATCCACAGCTGGTCAAGTCACCGGAAAGTCTGTTTGAAGAAAAGGGGAGTGGAGCGGCTTGATGTGGGGGATGGAATAAAATTTCAGCTGCTAAAAGACAGCTTCCAAATGAATCTTTCAGAGACCAACATAAACCACTGCCGTGAAGTTTGTTAACAAACGTGGCAGGGGGTCCTGAAATCACGTGATCTACCATGATATTTGAGGTTCCTGTCATCGACGTCGTTGATTTGAAGAGCCGTCACCAATGTTGGAAAAAATGTGAAAGTTTCATGAAACAAATGTTCTGGGAAATGATGAAAACATGAGCGGTAAACAATGATCTGATGTAACAGCCTGGAGAAAATGGTCGGTTATTAGATAGGCAAAAGGATTCTGGCCACATGACTGTCCCAACAGCATTTAGAACACGGATTTGAAAGTACAGAAATCTAACAGGCTGATCACCATGGGCACAAAGCCTGCCTTAGGAAGACTGAAGAAACTGTATCCAATACTGGCCATCAGTGATGAGGGTCCTACTAAAACCATGGTGTCAGAAACGACAGAAATTCGGCTTCTCGAGAGACCAACCCACATATCCAGATGTACCAGTGTAGGGTTCCGAAACGGAGTGACTGAGGGCGGAAAACGAAGCAAAATTTAGAAAGAGAAGGGGTTAGTTACCGCCAAGGACATAGACAAACAAGGTACAGGACAAGACACAAGACAGTGTCTTGTCCTGTACCTTGTTTGTCTATGTCCAGTGTAGGGTATTTAACGATGATGATATCCAAGGAATGGTAAATGATCGTTTGTTTCGAAAGATGACAGGGATGATTAAACAAGTGGCAGAGGCTGAGAGTGGAAAAACACCATCCGCTCGTTAGACTGGATTCTTTGTTTATGAGTATGCAGCTCTAAAGATTCGCCATTACTCATCAGTTCCACTGCTTGTTTCCACATTGCCTGTTTTTTTTTTTAATTTATTTATTTTTTTTTTAGAAAATAATATTGATAGTTTCTTCATGTCTCTTTCAATGTTTTCTGAGGCAGATTCACAATTGGTAAAGCAGAGGTCTCCGTTTAAAAAGAATAGACTCACAAATAGCTCAATTAAGCACAAGCCAAAAACACTGAACGTGTAAACGAGCGTTCTGAACAGATGCTAACGTCATCTAGGCAGACGAGCAGTAGAGAACAGCGCTGTCCTGCTACCTCAACTGTCAGTGCCCAGGACAGTATCGTCACCAAGCTACTCCTGGTCTAACTAGAAGCAAAGAACCACCACACAGGACCACCTCTAATCAAGTATGATTTGTGAAAATAATACGCTGGCTGATACCGTGGCTGTACTGCCTTCAACTGCTGAACAAACCAGATGGGAGCAACCCTGCACCCCCTTGGAGCCTTTTTGCACAGATAAAGCCTTTTGAACATATGAAGCCCTTTTGCACAGATGAAGCCTTTTTGTACAGACGAAAGTGAAAACCTCGTTAGAAACAGCAAACTCTTAAAGCATCAGTGCTTATGACTGGGGCCTCACTGTTTCACGAGGCCAGTAGACAGAGGACAATGAAGAAGGTAAGTGTTTTGTCTGTAATGATATTTGGTTCAGGTGTAACCAGAAAAAGGACAATACGCTATGGACCAGAAACCTAAGTACCAGCGTGAAGGGGATAGAGGAGCTCAGACCAGCTGACTGTCACACTGGATCCTAATCAATTCAAGGCAACAATCAATGCCAAAAAAAAAAGTTTGCTGAAATGAAAGGAACACAAACGTGAGTCCTCTCCAGTGGGTGAACATCTGACCCACACCCAACATCAATTTGAAAAGGACAATGTGCAAGTGCTCGACAGAGAAGCAGGATGGTTCCAGAGGGGAGTAAAGGAGGCAGTCCACATCGCCGCCAGGAACCCCACCCTTAACCGCGACCGGGGCCGACACAACCTGCCATCGGTGTACTTCTCACTCGTTCAGTCGCGTTGTCGTGAGTTCGCTCACTGCGGTGCGCACTGAGTCCAGTTCTCAACCCAGCAGTTGCGCTGAAGAAGTCGGCCGGATTGCCGACGAAAGCTACGCACACAGTGGGTAGCCTTCTTTAACTGAGTGACTTGTTTAGTCTGGTAGCCGTTATGAAATAATTTAGATTATGTGTCAAATCTCTCGAGTTACGTCTCTGATACTGATGAGCCATATCTGCCTATGTTAACATAATTACATTGATGTCCCCTACCTCTGTAGGCCACTTCCTTTCTTTCCTAGATGTCGTTTTAAGCCCCTAGACATAGTTTCCACGGACTTCTTTTATTTCCTGTATAACAAGTATCGTTCTAAAGCTCTTGATATGACTTTATAATTCTTTCGTTCTTCTGTAAGTGTGGTGCCATACATGTGGACATGGCTTGAAGAGTTGTGTAGTTTCTTTGTGGCTGTGCCTTTAACCCAACTCCACATGGCTCCACGGGCTCTCGCCATCCTGCTTAACTGTTGTCTTAGAAACCAGCAGACCGCTTAGGGCCACATCAGGTCTGTCAACTCGTTTCTTCACAGCGTGACCGGGTATCAACGGTTGTTATGTAGATCGTTAATCCACATTTTTTTAATAGCTTTACTCTCTCTCTCTCTCCTCTCTCTCTCTCTCTCTCTCTCTCTCTCTCTTCTCTCTCATCTCTCTCTCTCTTCTCTCTCTCAATGTTTTGTCCGCTGGGTGTCCGTCTGTGCACTGATGTGTGTACGTGTGCGTTTGTATGCTTATATGCTCTCTCTCTCTCTCTCTCTCTCTCTCTCTCTCTCTCTCTCTCTCTCTCTCTCTCTCTCGTGCGCGCGTGCGCATGTGTGTGTGTGTGTGTGTGTGTGTGTGTGTGTGTGTGTGTGTGTGTGGGTGTGTGTGTGTGTGCGCGCGAGCGCGCATGAGCGCGCGTGTGTGAGTGCGTGCGTGCGTGTAAGCGTGCGTGTAAGCGTGCGAGCTTGCGTCTTCGAGTGTGTGTGTGTGTGTGTGTGTGTGTGTGTGTGTGTGTGTGTGTGTGTAAGAATGAAAAACGGAGAGAGAGAGAGAGAGAGAGAGAGAGAAGAGAGAGAGGAGAGAGAGAGAGAGAGAGAGATGATAATGATGATGATGATAATCTTTATTTCCAAGGGTAACAGATAAGCAAACACATGCTTTTTTCATCCGGCCCTTGCCCCGTTAAGGGATTAAGTATGACTAGCGACTAAGACTTACAAAACTTTTAACAAACACACATATCTTCACAACATTAAAAAGTTCATCCATTAAGGCGTAGATGACTTTAAAAGGAAAAAAGAAACGATTTAAACAACAAACAAGAATAAAGAAATGTATTACAAAGAAGAAAAGAATCGGCACACACAGATATGGAATAAGCGATCCTCCGATCGAAGAGGGGGGGGGGGGGGGGAGGAGAGAGAGAGAGAGAGAGAGAGAGAGAGAGAGAGAGAGACAGAGAGAGAGAGAGAGAGAGAGAGAGAGTTACATTCCTTTTGTAAAAAATTAACATACAACAAACTGCTAAGGATGATAATTAGACAATTACAATGCATCAATAATATCAACATTTGTACTTTCTTTTACATGATGTGGTTATAAGGCAAAACGAGAACGAACAATCAGTTATCAATAAGCAGCAATATTCCTAGCATCAATAATCATAACACTTATTTTTCATGATGTGTGCGTGTGCGTGTGTGTGTGTGTGTGTGTGTGTGTGTGTGTGTGTGTGGTGTGTGAGAGAGAGAGAGAGAGAGAGCGAGAGAGAGAGAGAGAGAGAGATGCCATTATCATTTACCTTCCCCTTCCATCTTTTTTTTTTCTTTTCGACCGTTCATACACTACCCAAAACTATGATTATTAATTAAGCGACAATCCATCGAAACGCAGCCGTAATTAACGAAGAGAGAGGGAGAGAGAGAGAGAGAGAGAGAGAGAGAGGAAAGAGACAGACAGACAAACAGACAGAGAGGCAGCAAGCGATTTCGATTCGACTTACTCCCAGAATTCCACAACCGGGGAAGAGAACCGCGTAGGATCATAGACCTGGGTGCAGTTGTAGCCCTTGTATTTGTCATACAGGTAGGTGGCGTTGAGCTCAGTGGTGACATTGACCTGCAACACATACACATCACCCACATTGCCCCCCAAAAAGGCAGAGCCAAGACTTTTTGGCGATGGTGAATAACAGGGCCTGTGAACTCACCCTTGCTTTGCTCCATAGGTCATCATCATCATCATCATAATCATCATCATCATCTTCTTCATCATCATCATCACCATCATCAACACCTCTTCATCATCATCATTATCATCTTCTTCATCATCATCAGCAGCGTCTGTGGACTGCATCAGTGCACGGGTCTGGGCTTTGGGAATCCCCCCTGTCTCCCCTGTGGTGCTGAATCACGTACATGTGTGTCACCAGTCCCGTTCTCCCTCCATGACATCTCTCTCTCTCTCTCTCTCTCTCTCTCTCTCTTTCAATTATAAAACAGAACTTGCTCATGTCTTAGATTGAAGAAATAGGGGAGAGAAGCATTCATATCTGCAGTGGTAGTTAATTCTGTCTAACTAACAGTATGTGATTGAGAGGGTGGATGGGGAATAATAAATGCTTCTCAAAATGAGCCTTTAGCAAACTTTTAGTCTCCAAGGGGGAGATAATCTCCAATGGGGAGGAAACTCACTAACATACAACTCCCGGTCAGATGGCGGTATTTCGAAACCTGATTGTTTCTTCTCAGTGACCGCGGAAAGTGGTAACTTGACTCCTCTGCCTTTTCGGTTTTAAGAAGAATGCTATCCCAGAAAAAGGCTGGTGTGCAATACCGTAGTATGTTTGTTGAGTTTTCAAAAAACCAACCAAAGGTGCCACCTAAGAAGAAAAAGAAAATCATGAAAGAGCAAAACAAGCTACATTTTCTTGTGAAAAGTAGGAAATATACAAAAAATAACCTCTTAGACACAAGTGCTGAGGGCCAGTTCTTGGAATGAATCTGCAAGGGACTAAATTAAAATAAACAGTAAACAAGTGGGGGTAACTTTTGCTCCCATAAGAAAACCTAACACAGAGTAACTTTTATTCAAGACTGGCACAGCCTTTTGAACTTGAATAAAGTCAGACAAATACATAGACGAACAATTTAATAGCGGTGGGGAAAAAAAAGAAGCGCGGGCCAACAACTGAACTGTCTTCGTAGTAATAACTTTGCAAAGATTTGGACTTAAGGAGGGGGAGGGGGGAGTTTGAAGATGGAGAAACTGAGAACTGGGAGCAAAAGTTACCCCACTTGTTTACTGTTCCCTGCCTCATTTCATTTCCAATTAAATTAAACTAATAAATTCCAAAGATAAGTAACCGAGCACCATTCCAGCAACTTACAGAGCAGCTTGGTGTTACAATGACTGCAAGAAATATTCCATTATAAAACAAAACTTGCTCTTATGTCTTAGATTGAAAAAATAGGAGATAAACATTCATATCTGCAGTGGTAGTTAATTCTGCCTAACTAACAGTATGTGCTTGAGAGGGTGATGGGGAATAACAAATAATTTCGAAACCTGATTGTTTCTCCTCAGTGACCGCGGAAGTGGTAACTTGATTCCTCTGCCTTTTCGGTTTTAAGAAGAAAGCTATCCCAGAAAAAGGCTGGTGTGCAATACTGTAGTATGT
>CM065734.1:61416149-61421149 GCA_033310375.1 Conus canariensis
CGTAAGGGTCTGGCCCCGCACGTGCGTCCCGAGTTGGCGACAGCGATGGACTGAAGAATCGTGGCTGACCCGGCGGGCGAGAGAAAGAGACAGACAGCTACTGAACGCTTGCAATGACCAGAGTGTTCAGAGTTTGTGAAACGGTCATCCAAACAGTCAAACTAACAAGCAACCAACCAACCAATCAATCAACCAACCAGCCAGCCAATCAAGCAAGCAAGCAACCAACCAGCCAGCCACTCAAGCAACCAACCGACTAATCGACCGAGAAATTGAGCAGCCAGCTAATCACCCAGTTAATCAAACGATTGACCATTCTAGGGAACCGTCTAGAGGTACTTTGAGGGTGATTCTTTTTTCTGTTGCTGGTCACACTGGTGATCTTTCAAGTCAACCGTTACTGATGGATTTTATCTAGTGAGCCTGTGTTGAGCTTGCGTATGGTTATCTGTATATTTATTGATAAGTTTATTAATCATGTGCTTATTTATTTAATCATTATATTTGTTAGGGTGTTGCGTCAGAAGGCACTGTTGTGGCGCTGTGTGTGTGTGTGTGTGTGTGTGGGGGGGGGGGGGGGGTGACCCCTATGGTTAGATCTTTTAAATCAGATCTGTCCTTTTGACTCGTATTGTCAGCCACATAACACTTACCGTCGTTATGATGCATTCTGTCAGCCACATAATGCTGACTGCCCTTATGACAGGGATTGCCAGTCATATGAAACATCCATTCTTTTGACATGTCTTGCCTGCCGTACAAAGTTTACGATCGTGTCGACACATACTAGCTGTCATTTAAAGCTGGTCATCCGTTCATATGTGCTGCTTGCATATAAAGCTGGTCTTTGTTTTTACACATATTACCTATCTGATAGAGCTGATCGTCATCTTTACACTTATTGCGTATATCATATAATGCTGACCCTCCACTGACACACATTGCCTGTCATATAAAGCCGTGGAAACTGCTGATTATGTATCTGAGCTTCATGTGCCCTTCAGTGGTAAGGCTGATGAAGTGCAGCAGACGATCACATCAATGGTTCCTCTTTGTTCTTCACCATCCCTGAAGATGGCGTGGCCGTACTCGAGTCTGGTGAAAATTTAAGTCTAACGTTGGGCAAAGGACTGCTGCCTGGGAGTTAGCTACTACACTGAAATCAGAACTGATCAGGTCAGACCACTGGGGTCTCATTCTCAGGAGGGTGGTGTCAAATTTTCAATATCTCCCGTTGCGTTTGGACAAACGGTTGGAAATATGTCCTGCTGCTTGTGGAGATTCCGCTCGGAACATGTCCTTCTGTATTTAAACAGTCTTTCAGGACATGTATGGCAGCATTTGAACAGTCTTTCAGGACACGTATGGCAGCATTTGAACATGAACTTCTGTATTTGAACAGTCTTTCAGGACAGGTATGGCAGCATTTGAACATGTCCTGTATTTGAACAATCTTTCAGGACACGTTTGGCAGCATTTGAACATGTCCTTCTGTATTTGAACAGTCTTTCAGGACAGGTATGGCAGCATTTGAACAGTCTTTCAGGACACGTATGGCAGCATTTGAACATGTCCTTCTGTATTTGAACAGTCTTTCAGGACAGGTATGGCAGCATTTGGACATGTCCTGTATTTGAACAGTCTTTCGGGACAGGTATGGCAGCATTTGAACATGTCCTTCTGTATTTGAACAGTCTTTCAGGACAGGTATGGCAGCATTTGACATGTCTTCTGTATTTGAACAGTCTTTCAGGACAGGTATGGCAGCATTTGAACATGTCCTTCTGTATTTGAACAGTCTTTCAGGACAGGTATGGCAGCATTTGAACATGTCCTTCTGTATTTGAACAGTCTTTCAGGACAGGTATGGCAGCACTTGAACATGTCCTTCTGTATTTGAACAGTCTTTCAGGACAGGTATGGCAGCATTTGAACATGTCCTTCTGTATTTGAACAGTCTTTCAGGACAGGTATGGCAGCACTTGAAACAGTCTTTCAGGACAGGTACGGCAGCATTTGAACGGTCTTTCAGGACAGGTTATGCAGCATTTGAACAGTCTTTCAGGACATGTATGGCAGCATTTGAAGATGTGGAAGCAGACACCTTCAACTGTTCAAACGTACAGTTATAACTGTTTGTGTTCACTGGATCTTACCAATTGTAAGGTTGACACATACTCACACATCTTTGACAGTGCTGCACTGGTCTTCCTCAGTCAGCCGGATGGTAGAAACATTCGGTCTTCGAGCCTTTGCGGTTCTTGCTTCAAGCTTCTGTTGGAAGAGGCCAATGGCGTGGTACCCGGCTGTTCCTCTCCAACCATGAGTAGTGTCCAATCGTCAAAAGAGCAGGACTCTTGGTGTTCCCACTTCAAGGGATCATTCAGTCCAATAGTTTGAGGAGTAAGGACTGGGGTGTTCATTACTGAAGGGATCTTTCATCAGAATGTATGTGAGCACCAGTTTACGATGTGTTTCCATTAAGGGATGAGTTGTAAAGCAAGACAATTCATCAGCCAGTTTTAGCGCAGGTACCTGGTCTTTGTTCTGTTTTCGTTTTCATCAGCAGTGAATACATATTTCTTCTTCTTGTTGTTTTTCTATAACTTGAATACAAGACCTTGATATACATGCAGATATTCTCCTGAACAGCTGAAGTTCTGATTTCAAAGTTGGTGAGATGGTAGATCTTGAGTCTGTTAACATAAACCACTCGGTTTTATAGTCATTCTCTTGTGACTTTGGCCGCAAAACTCCCTTTATTCCAATTCAAAATCTGACCTGCGACCTTTTACATCGGATGTGTAAGGTTTGCATACTGTGTTTTTTGCACAGCTGAATGAAGCAGTTTAGTGTACCCAGCCGTGGGGAATGGTTTCAGGAGAGCTGGCAACGTAGTTCTCAGTTATAATTACCCCCTCTCCCTCCCGTCACAACCCGGTGTACTTACGAGCAATCACGCTATCACTGGCTGCCATGATGGAGTCCTACAGTTATTTCATCATTTATTGCCAGCAGTCATGCTATTACTGTATTACATGATAGGATCCTACAGATGTTTCATCATTTATTGTCAGAAGTCACGCTATCACTGTATTACATGATAGGAGTCTACAGATTTTTCATCATTTATTGTCAGTAGTCACGCTGTTACTTTCTGACATGATAGGATCCTACAGTTAATTGCACCATTTATTGCCAGCAATAAATTGTCTAAAATTATAGTATCCGTTGTCTAAAATTATAGTATCCGTTGTCTAAAATTATAGTATCCGGCATATAATTGCACCATTTATTGCCAGCAATCACGCTGTCGTTGTCTAAAATTATAGTTTCCTACAGATCATTCCATCATTTATCGCCAGCAGTCACGCTGTCATTGTCTGACATGATAGGATCACACAGATGTTTCATCATTTATTGCCAGCAGTCACTCTGTATCTGTCTGACATGATAGGAGACCTTCTGATTATCTTATTGTTCCTCATCGCCGACACTTCTAGTGAGTCTCACTGAGTTTCAGGTTTATACATTTTAAAAGGAATTCAAAGGAAATCCACCAGTAAACCGGGAAAAACAAATTACAAGACTAAACACGACGCGTTTCGACCTCTCAGATCTTCTTCAGGCAAGACAAAGGAATTCAGAACACTGAAAACGAAGAATGAGCAATCACTTATCTTCTTAAACTCGGCGCAAGATGGGCCTTGTAGTCACCTTACTTTGAAACTTACAGGTTTCTGGATTGGAGATAATGTGGCAAACATGTGAAATCAGTTAACGTGAATGTGGACGGCAGAGCTGTAAGATTGTACTTTTTGTAGAGAGTGTCTTCCGTGTGAGACCGGCCCTTCACGTCGGCGCTGTGCCAAGGACATGAAAGCCAGCCCTTCAGCCCCCTGTGGGTCTCTTGTCTCAATGCTTTTTTTATTATTTTTTTTTAATAATTGCTATGTTGTTGACAAACAAAATAAATACTTATGTTCCTCCTTCTCTCTTTCCTTTTTTATTTTTTTTTTATTTTTTGATAATTGCTATGTTATTGACAAACAAACAAAACACTTATTTTCCTCCTTCTTTCTCTGTCTTCTGTCTGTCTGTCTGTCTGTCTGTCTGTCTGTCTGTCTGTCTGTCTGTCTCTCTCTCTCTCTCTCTCTCTCTCTCTCTCTCTCTCTCTCTCTTGCTTAATGATTGCTATGTTATTGACGAACAAACACAATATGTATATTCCTCCTTTTCTTTTTAATTATCAGACTTTCCTTATCTTATACAATATAGACAATGTGACAAACACTACGTGACTCGTGTACCTTTGCGTTTACTGTTGGTTTACACTCACAGCATAAAGAACCGTATGGAGGGCAATGGCTGTTGTATATTAGGGTCTGTACTGTGGGGAAAAGGTCCATTTTCCCTTTGTCACATTTCTCTACGCTAGTTCATTTCGTTACATTTTCTTTACTCTTCTCCTGTCTGTCTGTCTGTCTGTCTGTCTGTCTGTCTGTCTGTCTGTCTCTGTCTTCTCTCTCTCTCTCTCTCCTCTCTCTCTCTCTCTCCTCTCTCTCTCTCTCTGTTTACATAACTTTCTTCAGGACCCGATGCAATGCGGACTACAGGGGCAGTGGTTTATGTCGTTATTTCGAGTCAATATGATGATGATGATGGTGATGATGATGATGATGATGATGGTGGTGGTGGTGGTGGTGGTGGAGGCGGTGGTAGTATTTTCGTTAATTAATTATATTCTATTCGCTCTCAAATCGTCCGTTTCAACCCCTACCCACAACCCCTCCTCGCCCCCACCCCACCCCACCCCATCCCATCCTCACCTTCCTGTATCAGACAAAGAAAGATCGTATTACGCCACAAATGAAAACAAAAACAACAAACAAAAAAGACATTTCTCTGGTCGCCATTTGCCCTATTGAATTCAAGATCACTGTCTTGGCGTCCCGTCGGTGTGATGCCTCTGTACAACCCTGTCCCTCCTCTCTCTTTCC
>CM065734.1:61426149-61436149 GCA_033310375.1 Conus canariensis
CTCTCACTGGACAGATAAATCGAGACGAACATGACTAGGAGGAATCTGTCACAGTCCTTCGGGAGGATTCTCTCGAAGTCTAAGATGAACACCATTGGCTCACTTCCAGCTTCTGGCTGGTCAAAGACGAAATGTTACCGTACACATTGGGAAAACAGAAAGCCTCACGCTCGAAGGTTGAACATGAGAAGAACACAGCCTTAGCTAACCCATTCAACGAATTTTAACAGGAATTTAAGATCGGAACAAATACGGAAATCTGAGAAAGTAACTTAAAACATGAAATGTTTGCTTTCCTTTTGGAAAGCCCTTTTGATATTGGTAAGCCCTCCATGGGCTCTTTGTGGTCTGAACAAAGTTTCATTTCTTTTCTTTTCTTTTCTTTTTTCGCCTACCTATGGCAAAATTCACTCCGTTTAGGGTGAAGAAGTGTGTTGATTGTTGTGTTGGTATCCTAATTTGAGGAGTACAATAGGCAGCTTCCCCACGCATTGGCCATGGTTTTCAAATAGTGGATGTATAGTTTGTTCGAAAACATTACTGAGTGAAACTTACCCAGTATTTAAAAATAAATCGTTGTAACAACTTCCGAGGTACATTGGCTCCCCCAGACAGCGACTTTTTGACGTTCACTATCCTGATTGCAGTAAATGAATGAGTGTGATTGAAGAGGTTTTCTTTCTTTTTTTTTGTACTCCCAGTTCTTATAGAACAGGGAGTACTTTAGAATGGGAACGAAGAAATGCTGTATGTGTGTCTGTCTGTCCGTTGGTGGTCAAACTGTGTTCCACTCGCTCCAGACAAAACTACTGAGCCAGTCTTTCTGAAAATGTGTAGGTATGTTTATTATGGGTCATGGATGATGCCCGATGTTTTATTTTACCGTTATATCCATTACTAACGGCTATAACGGCCCATAACGGTTTTTCTTCTTTATGGAATATCTCAGAAAGTACTTGGCCGATCTTTCTGAAAATTTGTAGGTATGTTCATTATGGGTCACGGATGATGCCCGATGTTTACCAGAATAGCCGTTACTAACGGCTATAACGGCCCCAAACGGTTTTTCCTCTTTATGGAATATCTCACGCGTATTCAAGATAAACTGGGAGTACGTTTATATGCTTTAATCATATGTGAAATTCGTACCGTCAAACCTGTGTTTTGCGTCGTACTGCCTGTTGAGCGGAAGGTACTCGGTGAGATTTCTGTTTGTGTTCTCTCCCTTGCTTCCCAGAGTGCCTTATCCACACATGAATTCACAGAACCAGACAGACCCCTCGTGACGCTGTCCCTCTCTTTCTGCCCAGAACACAGTCTGTCTCCTGGAATGAATAATGAATGTGACGACGCCACCTGTGTGATGTGCAAAAGTCTTTTATTGTCTGTAATGTATCCATCCTAGATTATTGTCAATGGGGAAATCGTCCGCATTTTTCACTAAAACAATTTCTATTATTTCTATTTTTGCACAAATGCTAACAGAGAATAACAGTCCAGTTAAATGCCTAATTATTCTGTCTGAATATATGTGTGTTTATCAAAGGGTTTTACTTTCAGTTCGATAGCCACGCCTTGACCCTACTGATGTCAAGTTCCATGGAAAAAGTTGCTTCTTTTACTGTTACAAATGAAAATTAACATTATACCAGCCGCTGTGGCGAAGTGGTTAGCATCGCGGACTCCCGGCTGGGAGGTCGTGGGTTCAAATCCCATTAGAGTCATGTGGGTTTTTCTGCCCTGACCGGCTCCTACCCAGAGTTGAGTTTGCTGCGGACTCAGTTGGGAAGACTGGGCCACACAGTCGAGTTTCATCCACTTAATGGATGCGTCTCTGAGAGTGTTGCTCAAATTTCCTGACCAACACTGCAGATGCCTGTATCTCTCGGGGCTGGTTGACGCCAGGATATATTATGAAAGGAAGCGTAGAGTACAGCCCTGCCATGTAGTCTCAGACCGAAATGGAAATCCGTAGCATCATCTTAATCATCCTCATTCTCATCGATCAGCATAAAAAAAAGAAAATCATCATCATCATCATCACATCATCATCATCATCATCATCATCATCATCATCATCATTTCATCATTATATTCATCCTCAACATCATTTATCACATATATTTTTTTCTCTAAAAACCGATAGAAATATGTTTAACGTTCACAATGAATTAAGACACAGTAATTAACTTAATAGACTCACAATGCATTGAGTTCAATCGTTTAGTTGTACGTGAAGAAGCAAGTGAACCATTTCATTTCTGTAGGCCTATGATAATGTTACAAAAAATATTGTTTGCAAAGTTGGACATGTGAAAGCACCAAGAATCCTTTTTCAAACGTCATTGACAATAAGGCTCGCAAACGGAAGCTGTTTTGTGAGGAAATAGGTGCGTCACCTGTCATGTCGTGCCATTATGTTTACGTTGGACATATTGCTCCTTATTCCTTTAAAAATGCTCAACATTAGGCAGACTTAATTTTGATGAGTCTGGAAGTGTAAAGATCGCAATAAGCAGAGCTGAAACTTTGTCCGATTTGTTCGTTCTTCATGACCAGTAACAATGATTGCACACCAATTTGCTTTATTGTTTGTAGTTTTTAAATCTCTCCTTTGTTATTCTTTTCAAATCGATGAGCAAATTGATAATATCTGAAGTATTGTTACACTCCACAGATAGTTTTTAAATCTCTCCTTTGTTATTCTTTTCAAATCGATGAGCAAATGGATAATATCTGAAGTATTGTTACACTCCACAGATAGTTTTTAAATCTCTCCTTTGTTATTCTTTTCAAATCGATGAGCAAATGGATACTATCTGAAGTATTGTTACACTCCACAGATAGTTTTTTAAATCTCTCCTTGTTATTCTTTTCAATCGATGAGCAAATTGATACTATCTGAAGTATTGTTACACTCCACAGATAGTTTTTAAATCTCTCCTTTGTTATTCTTTTCAAATCGATGAGCAAATGGATAATATCTGAAGTATTGTTACACTCCACAGATAGTTTTTAAATCTCTCCTTTGTTATTCTTTTCAAATCGATGAGCAAATTGATACTATCTGAAGTATTGGTACACTCCACAGATAGTTTTTAAATCTCTCCTTTGTTATTCTTTTCAAATCGATGAGCAAATTGATAATATCTGAAGTATTGTTACACTCCACAGATAGTTTTAAATCTCTCCTTTGTTATCTTTTCAATCGATGAGCAAATTGATACTATCTGAAGTATTGTTACACTCCACAGATAGTTTTTAAATCTCTCCTTTGTTATCTTTTCAAATCGATGAGCAAATGGATAATATCTGAAGTATTGTTACACTCCACAGATAGTTTTTAAATCTCTCCTTTGTTATTCTTTTCAAATCGATGAGCAAATTGATAATATCTGAAGTATTGTTACACTCCACAGATAAATGGATAATATCTGAAGTATTGTTACACTCCACAGATAAATGGATACTATCTGAAGTATTGTTACACTCCACAGATAAATGGATAATATCTGAAGTATTGTTACACTCCACAGATAAATGGATACTATCTGAAGTATTGTTACACTCCACAGATAAATGGATAATATCTGAAGTATTGTTACACTCCACAGATAAATGGATACTATCTGAAGTATTGTTACACTCCACAGATAAATGGATACTATCTGAAGTATTGTTACACTCCACAGATAAATGGATAATATCTGAAGTATTGTTACACTCCACAGATAAATGGATACTATCTGAAGTATTGTTACACTCCACAGATAAATGGATACTATCTGAAGTATTGTTACACTCCACAGATAAATGGATACTATCTGAAGTATTGTTACACTCCACAGATAAATGGATAATATCTGAAGTATTGTTACACTCCACAGATAAATGGATACTATCTGAAGTATTGTTACACTCCACAGATAAATGGATACTATCTGAAGTATTGTTACACTCCACAGATAAATGGATACTATCTGAAGTATTGTTACACTCCACAGATAAATGGATACTATCTGAAGTATTGTTACACTCCACAGATAAATGGATACTATCTGAAGTATTGTTACACTCCACAGATAAATGGATACTATCTGAAGTATTGTTACACTCCACAGATAAATGGATACTATCTGAAGTATTGTTACACTCCACAGATAAATGGATACTATCTGAAGTATTGTTACACTCCACAGATAAATGGATACTATCTGAAGTATTGTTACACTCCACAGATAAATGGATACTATCTGAAGTATTGTTACACTCCACAGATAAATGTAATTGATAGTCCAATACCCTTATTTCTTAGAAAAAACAACAACTGGCTTTATTACAATTATATTACCTATACCTAGCTTGAAATCACTTGATTTTCATTACAAAGATTTTTAATCTTATTTGTGATTTTTCCCAGTCTGCCACAGATCTTAGGAGTATCCTAGTAGCAAAAGAGATTATATGAGTTACAAGGATTTTTTTATGAGAAGTTTATAGAAGCTTCCAGTCGTCAACGTTGGTTTAGACCTGAAATGCTTGCTGATATTTTGGTTCTTTGAATAATTTTTCATCGCTCATTCTACTTTCTAATAGTTCCTTTGATTTATCGTATACATACATAAACACATACATACATACACATAACACACACACACACACACACACACACACACACACACACAACATATATATATATATATATATATATATATATATATATATATAGATAGATAGATAGATAGATAGATAGATAGATAGATAGATATATACATGTGTGTGTGTGTGTGTGTGTGTGTGTGTGTGTGTGTGTGTGTGTGTGTGTGTGTGTGTGTGTGTGTGTGTGTTCGACATAATTTTCATGTCGTATTGTCAGAAACTCGTAAATTAACTAAGCCATTGTCTACTTTCATAAAAATAAAAACATACTTAGTATTATCTTCTTGTTTACCCAGTTTTGAAAAGAAAAATAAAAACATAATTAAAAACAATTTGAAAAGAAAAATAAAAACATAATTAAAAACAATTTTACCACTAGACACTCGTGGAAAAGATGTTGTTTCAGAGAAAAAAATAGTACACAGATTTGTGTAAGTTGAAGGTATAAACTTTTTCATTATCATACGTATTCAATTCATCCAGAGCCAGAGACACTGCGTTAATGTTGTTGGCTTTTTCTTTTTGTTTCTTTGTTTCTTTGTTGTTGTTGTTTTTTTTTAATTCTGGGTCGTCCATATGTACCGTTTGAGTCTATGCAATCTTTCGAGTGTTTGTGTATATTCTTCTATATTTGGTATGCATGTGTCCACATTTTAGTATAAAGTAATACATTTTTTTCTGTTTTTTATCTATGCAAGTCCACACACATTCCTCACAAGTATTTCATCTCTTTGGCTGAAGGAAGATGGATGAGTAGTGGTGGTAGGTATGTCAAGGAAACGGAGGGAACGTGGAAGGGGGGGGGGGGAGTAGGGGCACGCCTGTCAGAATAGTAAAATATACGTACAGACCAGACTTTGAAACCTTTTGGCCTCTGTGTGTTGATTTGCATGTTGACCAGCCATTGTGACAGCATGTTGACCAGCCATTGTGACAGCATGTTGACCAGCCATTGTGACAGCATGTTGACCAGCCATTGTGACAATATACATTTCAACGCCCATCTTGCGCCGAATATGATAAGTGATTACTCGTTCTTACTTTTCGTTTCCCTGAGTGTTGCTTATCTTGCCCGAAGAAGACCTAAGAGGTCGAAACGCGTCGCCTTTAGTCTTGTAATTTGTTTGTCCATGTTAAATGGCGGAGTTATTTCCAATACCTTTAAAATACATTTCAAAAGCACATTGTGGTGAAGTGAGGCATGTACATTTCTTTCCAGATAAACATTGGTTGGCTTAGTTTTATGGTTTATCTTTCCCCAAAAATAAGTAAGTTTTTTTTTTACTTAGTTTAAGTTTGGAAATAATGTCTTAAGCTCGAAAAGTTTCAGTTTTGTATTATTTATCATCCGTCACCTGTTGCACCTGTTTAATAGATGTTACATCATCCAGAAAGTCCGAGTTTTCAACGGTTATATTTTATTCCTCACCTTCTCCTGGCACACACTTGAGATTCATCATCACCCACCTATTGAAACGTTGCAGCACCTTCAGACAACTTTATGATCATCTGCAGACTGATTTTACTATGCAAGTGTCCGTCTCTTGGGCATGGTTAACATCTTGATGCATTATCTAGAAAAGGAAGAAGAAAAAAGAAAAGCAGAGTGCAGCCCCGAGAAGTTGTCTTAAACCAAAACAGAGTTCAGCAGCAGCGTCTTTACCATCACTACTGATCATCATAAACATCAAAGTCTTTAATGATGTTGCCACTTCAGGATCTGAGACCATGGCCCTGTATTCCTCCATGCTATGGTGACATCCGCTTGTACTTCTCTTCCACATAACGCGTGTGGGTGAGCTGGCAATGCTGTCTTCAGTGTCGACTGGAGGATTGGCAGGAGGGACAGGGAGTTAAGCACAGCAGGAAGACGATCACTGGCGCTCACTTCGCGCACTTAGTAATTACTGTCATCCAACACTACCGAGATGATTACACATCACTGTGGTGCCCTCTCTGCTGGGTGACCCCGTGGATGTGTCTGTGAGGACTGCTGGCGCTAAGACTGCCACAGATCAAACCTGAACGTGGATGTGTCTGTGAGCATTGCTGGCGTTACGACTGCCACAGATCAAACCTGAACGTGGATGTGTCTGTGAGGACTGCTGGCGTTAAGACTGCCACAGATCAAACCTGAACGTGGATGCGTATGGTTGGGGGAGGAGTTAGTGATGTGGGAGTAACACCAGTTGAAAGATAATGAGGATGAGATACCACAGGCAACGATAAAAAAAAAACATTTAAAAAGATAGTCAGATAGATTTCTAGAAAGGAAATCTGCAATCAGGAGCAAGATGGATTCATTTTAACGCTGTCTTCATTTTAACTGCATTTCATCTATAACATAGTCATATATACAAAAAAATCCAGAAACTAAAAGACTTTTTTTCACCCCCAGAAGGCTTCTACAGAACATGAGGACTTGGACTAGAAGACAAGACAAGAAGTTTATAAATTCAAACCCTTCATGGCAGTATATGGAAAGAAGATGCTATGCACCACATGCACATTATTCCTATCAGACGAAACGTTCCATCACAGATTCAGGTCGTCACGCTCTGCGCCGATTTCAGACTGGTCGACTCAGCAACGTACATGGTGTTTGAATCAGAGCAAATTAATTTACACTTTAAACAAGCAAACGTTGAAGTGCCCCATTCAAAACAAATAAGTAAACAAACGAAGAAAAATATTGTAATTGTGGCTTTTTCATGTTGAAAGAAAAAATAACATCTTTTTTAAACAAATTTCGAGGTACTCACATAATTCATACAGATCAAGACTTAGGTACGTCCATATCATTCTTTAATACCATCCGGTGTCCACCCTCTCCCACCCTCCCATCCTCCATCATCTCATCCATTTCTGGTCTAGCCAGTAGAACATAGATTCGTTTCACTTTCATATGTCCAAAGAGAGTAACTGATTTTAACGACGTTAGCACTAACAAAATAGAAGGGAGCGAGGTACTCCGGCCTTACCTGCACTCTGCTTCACGTTGGCTGGCAGAAAGAGCAGAGTTTCCGTGCGGGCCCCTCGGTCACCATGTTCACAGTGCCCCCGGAGGACAGACCGGCCAGTGCCTGTGGCTGGCACCGCTTGGCAAACCAGACAGACCGAGACCCGCCCACTCAGCCACTTCAATCCTCTGCCAGGGAGACAACGTGTTTCAGCGGTCAACAAACAGTCCAGCGTTCCCCCTTAGGAGTCTCCGAGAAAGTCTACGGATGTCAGGACTTCACGAGAGAGAGACTTTAGAGCGCCCAAGAGTTTAGGACAGAGAGTGAGATGGTCCCCGAGTCTCTGCCGGAGCCGTGTCGTCCAAATGGTTCCTGGAGACAGATCAAACGTTCTTTTAGAGAGAGGACGTGCCGAGAGTGCAGGCCTATGGTTCTGTAGAAAACATGGGGAGAACTGAGGAAACTCTTGTCCAGCCTGGGAGGAGTTGTCTGGTGGCGAGAGCGGTGCTTCTGTTGGGGGGGAAGCCGAGAGAGTGAAGTCCGGAACGTTCTGAGAGGGAAGCATTGAGCCTGGGGTGAGAGGGACGAGTGCGCGTGGGAACGGCAACGTGTGAGGGTGCCCTGGGTGTACAGAGGGAGACAGAAGGAGAGGGGCAGGGAACCCTGCAATTTGCCGACTGTCTCTCTGTCCCTGTCGCCTGTCTCATTGTCGCATGTTGCACGTGCTGGCTGCTGTCTTGCCGCGCGCTGGTTCCTCCTGTCCCCCCCCAACCCCCGACCCCACCCTCCTAGCCTCCTTCAATTCCCCCTCCCTGTCTCTCCAGCTTTTTTTTTTACTGTCTGGTGCTCTCTTCTCTCTCTCTCTCTCTCTCTCTCCTCTCTCTCTCTCTCTCTCCTCACCCCCACCGCCATCTCCCACACCACCAGCCCCATCTCCTTTTTCCCGCTCCTCCTCTCCCTCTCTCTCTCTCTCTCTCTCTCTCTCTCTCCTCTCTCTCTCTCTCTCTCTCTCTCTCTCTCTCTCTTTATCTCTCATGGAAGAGCCGAGGAGTTAACGAGGAACGTAGGTGTCTCAGTACATTCTGACCAAGATCACTGATTCTCATCAAGGATGGGCGCAGTAGCATGACCTCTGGAATTAATTAGCGTCTTTTTGTTTGTTTGTTTGTTTTTTTCACCATCACGCTGTCTTGCTGCGTGTTTTATTAGTTACGTTGATGTAAGTAAGAATTCAGTTACATTCAGACTCTGTGTATCGCCCATCAAACCCCACGGGCTTCAGTTCTCAAAGGTTCAAACTAATCTCACCTGTCGTGGATAATGTAGTAATAGACGCATTTCATTTTCTTCCCGTGTCTGCAAACTACAGACGACTATGGAAGTAGGATTGTCACCCGCCCTCATCTCTTCTACCTTTTTGTACTCCCAGTTCTTATAGAACAGGGAGTGCTTTAGAATGGGAACGAAGAAATGCTCTGTGTGTGTGTGTGTGTGTGTGTGTGTGTGTGTGTGTGTGTGTGTGTGTGTGTGTGTGTGTGTGTGTGGTGTGTCCGTCCGTGGTCTAAATGTGTTCCACTCGCTCCAGACAAAACTACTGGGCCGATCTTTCTGAAAATTTGTAGGTATGTTCATTATGGGACACGGAGATGATGCCCGATGATTTAGTTTACCGTTATAGCCGTTACTAACGGCTGTAACGGCCTGTAACGGTTTTTCTTCTTTATGGAATATCTCAGAAAGTACTTGGCCGATCTTTCTGAAATTTTGTAGTATGTTCATTATGGGTCACGGATGATGACCGATGTTTTAGTTTACCGTTATAGCCGTTACTAACGGCCCATAATGGTTTTCTTCTTTATGGAAAATCTCAGAAAGTACTTGGCCGATCTTTCCGAAAATTTGTAAGTATGTCATTAAAGGTCACAGATGATGGCCGATGTTTACCAGAATAGCCATTACTAGCGTTACACCAGCCCAAGACGTTTTTTCGTCTTTATGGAATATCTCACGCGTATTCAGGATAAACTGGGAGTTTTTATATGTTTTGCATCTTGTTGTTTGTTTGTTTTCGTTTTCATTTTTGTTTATTTTATCAATCCTGCAACCTCAACGCGTCAATACATCTTTTCGTCAATCCTGCAACCTCAACATGTCAATACATCTTCGTCAATCCTGCAACCTCAACGCGTAAATACATCTTTTCGTCAATCTGCAACCTCACATGTCAATACATCTTCGTCAATCTACAACCTCACATGTCAATACATCTTTCGTCAATCATGCAACCTCAACATGTCAATACGTCTTTTCGTCAATCCTACAACCTGGACGCGTCTATACATCTTAGTCAGTCACGAAACCTCAACATGTCAATACATCTC